>CAWVOZ010000189.1:29432-162902 GCA_963931855.1 Philhelius festivus | reverse complement strand
AGAATAAATTTGAATTTTTTTAAATACAGATTCTCTGTGAAAATGCAAAAGAAACTTTGCATGCACCCAACCTCGCACCTACCCCAAATCCTATAGTGTGCCCAAGCAGGGGGGTTGCAGGGGGGCAGCATGCCCCCCCATACATACTTTACTGTTTATATATTGTAATGTTGGAAGCTAGCACTGATTTATTTATGTAAGGAAGCAAAAAATATCAAACATTTTGTAGAAAAGTAGTTTTAGTTATTTTTGATTTTCTCAAAAACCAGAAGACATAGAAACATGCGGTTTTTTGTGTTCGATTAAGAACTGATAGGTACATAAAACACATATCAGCTAATTTACAATTTCATTTCACAATTTTGAAAACAATTGGTCTAAACTTTGTTTTTCACTTTATTTTATCAAAATTTGGAATTTAAATGCGAATTTCTCAAAAACCATTGACATGAGTAATTTAATTTAAATGCAGGATTATAG
This sequence comes from Philhelius festivus, assembly GCA_963931855.1. NCBI lineage: Eukaryota > Metazoa > Arthropoda > Insecta > Diptera > Syrphidae > Philhelius > Philhelius festivus. The sequence goes on along the minus strand of CAWVOZ010000189.1, from coordinate 162,422 downwards.
AACAATCTTCTGGCTTTCAAACGCAGTATAGTACTTTATTGTAAGTATTGCCGTTGTTTTTTAATATTTTTTTTTTCAATTTAAACCATTTTTTCTAAAAGTGCCCCTACCTCCTAAACGGAGGTTTTCTCAAAAACCAGAAGACATAGAATCATGCGGTTTTTTGTGTTCAATTAAGAACTGATAGATACATGAAACACATATAAGTTAATTTACAATTTCATTTCACAATTTTGAAACAACCGGTCTAAACTTTTTTTTCACGTTTTTTTATCAAAATTTGGACTTTAAATGCGAATTTCTCAAAAACAATTGATATGAGTAATTTAATTTAAATGCAGGATTATAGAACAATCTTCTGGCTTTCAAACGCAGTATAGCACTTTATTGTAGGTGTTGCCGTTGTTTTTTATTTTTTTTTTTTTCAATTTAAACCATTTTTTCTAAAAGTGCCCCTACCTCCTAAACGGGGGGAGATAGACCCCCCCCTCCCATAGTAAAAAGTGCTTATTTTTGACCCCTCTAAAAAAATCCGTCATCAAATCTTGGCGGCCAAGTTATCGTACTCGTGCCGGCAAGTGCATTACGTACAGCGGGTTTAACAATAAATGTAGAAAAAAGCAAGTTCTGCTTTAAAGAAATAAAATATCTAGGATATGTAGTTGGAGACGGTGGGATACGGACTGACAAGGACAAAGTATCGGCGGTCGAAGACTTCCCGATTCCTAAGACCCCCAAGCAACTTCGCAGGTTCCTAGGCATGACTGGTTGGTATAGGCGGTTCATACCGAACTATGCGTCTATAGCAGCCCCAATGACTGACTGCCTAAAGAAAGGACAAACATTTACAATGACTGACGAAGCACTTACGGCATTTCAACAACTCAAAATGAGTTTAGTTAAAGCTCCTATACTTACAAATCCAGACTTCACAAAACATTTTTACATACAGTGCGACGCTTCGACTTCGGGTGTAGGGAGTGTGATCTTCCAGTTGGATGACGAGAAAAATGAACGGCCGTTGGCATTCATGTCCCAGAAGCTAAATTCCGCTCAAAGGAACTACAGTGTAACGGAGCTTGAATGCTATGCGGCAGTTTTATCGGTAAAAAAGTTCAGGGCCTATGTTGAAGGTCTACCCTTTACTATTATTACCGATCACGCAAGTCTGAAATGGCTAATGACACAAAAAGATCTAGCTGGACGTTTGGCTAGATGGAGCCTCAAGCTCCAGGGTTTCGACTTCGTGATCGAACATAGGAAGGGTGTCCAAAACGTAGTCCCTGATACTCTCTCACGAACATATTCTTCCGAAGAAAAATATGGTGAACTAAAGTCAATTTCTGGCGTTAAGTCTTCGGTAGTGATCTCCTCCATATGGATTCGTGAGAGAGTATCAGGGACTACGTTTTGGACACCCTTCCTATGTTCGATCACGAAGTCGAAACCCTGGAGCTTGAGGCTCCATCTAGCCAAACGTCCAGCTAGATCTTTTTGTGTCATTAGCCATTTCAGACTTGCGTGATCGGTAATAATAGTAAAGGGTAGACCTTCAACATAGGCCCTGAACTTTTTTACCGATAAAACTGCCGCATAGCATTCAAGCTCCGTTACACTGTAGTTCCTTTGAGCGGAATTTAGCTTCTGGGACATGAATGCCAACGGCCGTTCATTTTTCTCGTCATCCAACTGGAAGATCACACTCCCTACACCCGAAGTCGAAGCGTCGCACTGTATGTAAAAATGTTTTGTGAAGTCTGGATTTGTAAGTATAGGAGCTTTAACTAAACTCATTTTGAGTTGTTGAAATGCCGTAAGTGCTTCGTCAGTCATTGTAAATGTTTGTCCTTTCTTTAGGCAGTCAGTCATTGGGGCTGCTATAGACGCATAGTTCGGTATGAACCGCCTATACCAACCAGTCATGCCTAGGAACCTGCGAAGTTGCTTGGGGGTCTTAGGAATCGGGAAGTCTTCGACCGCCGATACTTTGTCCTTGTCAGTCCGTATCCCACCGTCTCCAACTACATATCCTAGATATTTTATTTCTTTAAAGCAGAACTTGCTTTTTTCTACATTTATTGTTAAACCCGCTGTACGTAATGCACTTGCCGGCACGAGTACGATAACTTGGCCGCCAAGATTTGATGACGGATTTTTTTAGAGGGGTCAAAAATAAGCACTTTTTACTATGGGAGGGGGGGCTATCTCCCCCCGTTTAGGAGGTAGGGGCACTTTTAGAAAAAATGGTTTAAATTGAAAAAAAAAAAAAATAAAAAACAACGGCAACACCTACAATAAAGTGCTATACTGCGTTTGAAAGCCAGAAGATTGTTCTATAATCCTGCATTTAAATTAAATTACTCATATCAATTGTTTTTGAGAAATTCGCATTTAAAGTCCAAATTTTGATAAAAAAACGTGAAAAAAAAGTTTAGACCGGTTGTTTTCAAAATTGTGAAATGAAATTGTAAATTAACTTATATGTGTTTCATGTATCTATCAGTTCTTAATTGAACACAAAAAACCGCATGATTCTATGTCTTCTGGTTTTTGAGAAAACCTCCGTTTAGGAGGTAGGGGCACTTTTAGAAAAAATGGTTTAAATTGAAAAAAAAAAATATTAAAAAACAACGGCAATACTTACAATAAAGTACTATACTGCGTTTGAAAGCCAGAAGATTGTTCTATAATCCTGCATTTAAATTAAATTACTCATGTCAATGGTTTTTGAGAAATTCGCATTTAAATTCCAAATTTTGATAAAATAAAGTGAAAAACAAAGTTTAGACCAATTGTTTTCAAAATTGTGAAATGAAATTGTAAATTAGCTGATATGTGTTTTATGTACCTATCAGTTCTTAATCGAACACAAAAAACCGCATGTTTCTATGTCTTCTGGTTTTTGAGAAAATCAAAAATAACTAAAACTACTTTTCTACAAAATGTTTGATATTTTTTGCTTCCTTACATAAATAAATCAGTGCTAGCTTCCAACATTACAATATATAAACAGTAAAGTATGTATGGGGGGGCATGCTGCCCCCCTGCAACCCCCCTGCTTGGGCACACTATAGGATTTGGGGTAGGTGCGAGGTTGGGTGCATGCAAAGTTTCTTTTGCATTCACAGAATCTGTATTTAAAAAAATTCAAATTTATTCTATTTATCCAATGTCCACTAAATACATATAAAATACAATAAACGATCTTGAAAACCAAAACAAACTTCTGACCATGTTCACCAATACATGGCACTATTTTTCTATCGAAAATATTGCCTAGAAAGGAAATATAAGGACGACTGGGCTTCGCAAATAATAGAGTTTTTATCAGATGTAAAAAAAGTTTACCCTTGTTATACCGATGGTGATATATGTGAGGGTTTACAGTTAAAAGACATCGATCCTCCCACCCTTCAGAGCGAAAATTTAGAAAGTGTTTTACCGCCAAAACATCCTCGGCTTCCCACGATAAAAGAGTAACTCAACGAACTCGACTGTTATAGTACGGACGATGGCTTTATTGACGAGACTTACACACCTTTTTAATACATTTTGACCATTTTTAACTAACTATGACTGACTAACTCCTGACTAACTGAAAAAATAACTGACCCAGATGCAATTCTACCTCCTCATGGTGCATTCTGGGTAACGCTAATGAATTGCGGTACTGAACTAACAAAGATTCATTATGTTTATTAACATTAATCCTTAAAATGGAATCACCGTCACCACCAAAAATCAAAAAAAGTAGTTTTGGTAATTTTCGATTTTCTCAAAAACTAGAAGACATAGAACCATGCGGTTTTTTGTGTTCGATTAAGAACTGATAGATACATGGATCACATATAAGTTAATTTACAATTTCATTTCAAAATTTTGAAAACAATCGGTCTAAACTTTTTTTTTCACTTTATTTTATCAAAATTTGGAATTTAAATGCGAATTTCTCAAAAACCATTGACATGAGTAATTTAATTTAAATGCAGGATTATAGAACAATCTTCTGGCTTTCAAACGCAGTATAGCACTTTATTGTAAGTATTGCCGTTGTTTTTTAATATTTTTTTTTCAATTTAAACCATTTTTTTCTAAAAGTGCCCCTACCTCCTAAACGGAGGTTTTCTCAAAAACCAAAAGACATAGAACCATGCGGTTTTTTGTGTTCGATTAAGAACTGATAGGTACATGAAACACATATCAGCTAATTTACAATTTCATTTCACAATTTTGAAAACAACCGGTCTAAACATTTTTTTTCACGTTTTTTTATCAAAATTTGGACTTTAAATGCGAATTTCTCAAAAACTATTGATATGAGTAATAAAATTTAAATGCAGGATTATAGAACAATCTTCTGGCTTTCAAACGCAGTATAGCACTTTATTGTAGGTGTTTCCGTTGTTTTTTAATATTTTTTTTTTTCAATTTAAACCAATTTTTCTAAAAGTGCCCCTACCTCCTAAACGGGGGGAGATAGACCCCCCCCTCCCATAGTAAAAAGTGCTTATTTTTGACCCCTCTAAAAAAATCCGTCATCAAATCTTGGCGGCCAAGTTATCGTACTCTCCCCCACTTGCCACTTCGTCTAGTACTTTTATGTGAGTATTAAAGTCTGGAGAACAAACCAAGAGGTCATCGAGATAGACAAAGACATTCTGGCGTAAACCACCAGGAATGACTTTGTCCATCAGCTTAGACATTCTCTGGGCGGCGTTACATAACCCAAACGGCATAACCGTGAATTGATATAACGGTCGCCCAGGGACTGTAAAAGCCGTCTTCTCCCTTGATTTGCTCTCCAGCGGAATTTGCCAAAAGGCATCTTTTAAATCGATACTAGAAATGAATTTTGTATCTTGAAGTCTTGCTATTATTCCTTCTATATGTGGCAGTGGGTAAGCAAACTTTTTAGTTCGTGCATTGACTTTTCTTGAATCCAGACACAACCTATTTTTCCCACCTTTTCTCACCAAAACAACTGGAGAACTCCAAGCACTGTTACTCTCCTCGATCACCCCTAATTCCAACATCCTGTCCAGCTCAGCATACATGAGCTTTTGGACTACTGGTGAAATAGGGTAGTGCCTTTGCTTAATGGGAATTTGTTCGTCATCCACTTCAATTACGTGCTCCTCAAGATTGGTTTTACCCAACCCGAGTACGGCAAAGGAGGGAAACCGTAACTTGATGCCCTCCAGCTGCTTGGCTTGATCCGGTGAGAGATCTCTGTAGCTAGGTTGCTCTTTCATCATAACTGGAGCGTTCAGCTCACTTATAATATTTGGAGCTACTTTAAAAGTACTCCAAAAATCAACACCCAGATATAGCGGTTGAGAAAGACCAGGAACAACCAGGATCTCCAACTCATGTGATTTACCACCCCAAGAAACATCCACTCTAAAACTTCCTTCTTCCTTTTGGTGATTTCCATCCGCCGTTCTTATATCATTGTTCATTTTTGTAATTTTAATATTTTTCCTACTTATAAAATCTATTGCACCTTTCCCTAAACATGTAACGGACGCTCCACTATCTAACAATCCCTCAAAATCTTCTCCTCCTAATTGCACTTTTGCATATGGCCTATTGTCATTTGTCATTGTCAGTATTGTCGCTTCGATTCTATTTCTCGTCTGTCTTTTTATTGCACTTTTCTCCCTTAGCCTCAAAATCTTCAAATAATTCCTACTCTTCATTTTTTTACAGTCTAGTTCTTCACCAAATATTCTCTTCCTAGCAGCTTCATACTCTATCATCCTCTGGTGAAGACTCTTATGACGTTCTCGTTCTTCAATTTGGTGAGTATCTTCATTATTTTCTTTTTCCGTATTTCTCTTTAAAATTTGTACTACTCTAGGTTCTTTGAATTCTCCGGGAGAGGTTTCGACGTCGGCGGTTGACTCCCGGATGTACTGCCGACTTTCGGGTTTCCCTGACACGCAGCACATCGGAAGGATACACTACCCTGTCCACAACAAAAACACGTCAAGGTATGAAATGAAGATGGGCAATCGCCCGAAGACTTTTGTCCATCCTTGGCTTCATCCCTTTTCCTTTCCTGTCCCTTGAACCTATTTAAATTTTCCTTCTCTCCAAAACTTTTTCTTTCCGTTCTCTTAGTTTGAAAAGCTGCTAATTCAAATTCTTCTTCTTCTAAATCGCTTACTCTATCTCTATTTCTTAAACAATCACTAACATCTATCTCATGTGTAAATCGCTTTATCTTCGAATCTCTTAAAGACAGATGCTCTTCAGCTCTTTTACACTCTTCTCTCAATTCGCGAATGTTTCTAATAGCGCAACCAAAAATTAATGTGCTAATTCTTTCCTTCAAGTTCTTTCTAACCATCGAAACCAAATCACTTTCTGTAGGCCTGACTTGCATTTGCAAAGTCAGACCTCTAATGTCGGCATAAAATTCGTCGAACGTTTCTTGGGTTTGTTGTTTTCGATCCATGATTGCCCTTAGGATCTCATGGTCACGTTTATTGTGTTTAAATTGTCGAATCAGTTCTGTTTTTAAATCATGATAGTTAAAAAGTTCATCACTCTGGTTTTCTAAATGGTGGAAATTGGCGAAGAGCTGATCGTCAGTCAGTCCACTTTTCTTCTGTAAAGTCTCTACTCGGAAAATAAAACTTTCAACCGACATGCCTTTTGACGAACCGTCAAATTTGACTCCCCATTTATGAACATCAATCCTTCGATTGATATCCCTAAATGAAGAATTTCCACCTGACGGATGCGATGTCGATTGACTATTCGCCGAGTAGGTTGTCTGTCTGTTGGTCCGTTTAGTATTCGTGGTGTTTCGTATAGAGTCTTGTTCGTCTGCTGCGTTTCTCTGAACTGTCAAAGACTGTTCCATGCTATTCAATTTTGAATTGACCTCTTTCATGTTCTTGTCAAATAACTTGTACATTTCTGACAAGCCATCTGCAAGAACACTCAGAGTTTTAGTCTGGCTTTCCTTGACAGTCAGAGTTGCAACTTTTTGCATTCGTTCGTACAAGTCAAGTTCGGTCAGTACGTTAATATTTGGTATGTTAGTTGTTGTATTCGTATTAGTTCGGTTTTGGTTTTGTCTAATTGAAAATTGTTGGGTAATACGGTCTTGTTCTAAACGTAATCGTTTTTGTTCTTGTTCTATTCGTAGTCGTTCCTGTTCAAGTTCTAAATTTTGTTGTATCAATAGTTCTTGTTCTATTCGTAAACGTTCGTTTTCATCATTGTCTTCCGTCGCGTTTTGTTCGTTAGCATTTTGTATGTCGTTGTCGTTCTCGTTTGTTCCAACTATCTCGAAACTACGAATAAGTCTAGTAATTTCGTGATATGTTTTGTCTAAGTTGTCGGTTTCTGTCACTGTTGGTGTTAAAGTAGGTAGTATTGGTGTTTCAGCTACTTCGTTTTCCTCGTCTACTGTATCCGTCTGACGTGTGACCTTCCTTCTCCCAGTTCCTTTAGAAACTGTTCCTGTAGCCTTCTTTTTTCCCTCTGACATATCTTCAGATCTAATTTTTCTTATTATCTTTAGAGCTTTTGTATTTAATAAAAAAAAATAAATTTCAAGGCAAAAGAATGATAAAAAAAAACCTACTCAAAAACAAAAACTCCAACAAAAACTTGAACCCAAATGTAAAAAAAAATGTAAATTATAAAGAAGCAATTCTAGAATTGTAACAAAAATGTAAATAAGAATTAAAAAAAATGATATTGTGATAAAAAAAAAATTATTCAAAAATCCTAAAAACCCTATATCAAAAATCCTAAAAAAAAACTGAATTCACAGTAAAAATGAAAGTAATAAAAAAAATGATAAAAAAAAAGAAGAATCGTAAAACAAAAGTATCAAAGTAAAAAAAAATATTTCTCAGTAAAAATAAATGTTAAAGAAAAAAAATTATTATAAAAAAAACAAAATTTCAAAAAAAATATAAATGGAAAGTAAAAAGATAATTGTATCAAAAAAAAATGAAATCAATAAAAAAATAATGTAATTTAAAAAAAGGTATATGAATTTGTATGTTTAATAAGTAACGCTTAGGTGTGTGAAGATTGGCAAAGTTTCCTTTCCATCTGCAAATTGGTAGTCGTTAGTTGCGTTCTATCGTACTTATGTCTTGTGACTGGTGCGTTTGAAATTCAGGGGTTGCTTCAGTTCATCTTTCTCCCACAGCCACAACATAGTTCCTGGCGTTTAGCCTAGTCAATGGTTGGCTGTGCATTCAAAATGAACTTCCACACGAACAAGGCTTTCGAACTCCGAATCCCTACCTCACAAATAATCTGGCTGTGCCCAATTCTATGGACAGCTGAGATCCGAAATTGTACGACCTTGTTCAAACTTTTGATGTTGTCACAGATCTTCAACTACCTCACTAAAATCTCTGACTCATGGTCTGACGATTTGGACAGCTGTTTTCGATCTGTGACAAAACCAAAAGTTACTAGTTCTCAGATTTGTGTAATAGTAAAAAAAAATTGTTAATTAATTTTCAAAAACAAAACAAGTCCAAGGCGATGATCTCTTAAAAAAAAAAATCATCTCCCTGGACATGTCTTTGGCCTAAAAAAAAAACTAAAACCGTTAGGTCCCGTTGGGCGCCATTGTTAGGAGCCAGGTTTCCACGGAGGAATGCTTCGGTGTACTGGAGGAGGCTGCGGCACGCTTGCGGTCGCTCGGCTTCAGCTCGCCGTATGGGGTGGTTCTTGCCACCTCTCAGTACACCTCCTGCTCGACTAATCATTATTTATTCGTGCCTAAGGTATACTATTAGATATTATATGACACAAACCTGAGAACCCTGACGATATCTAAGAGAGAACAAGAATTCGGCGCTTCAAAAAAAATTAAAAAAAGTATTATAATAAAAAAAAACTAACCTAAAAAAATTTAACTAAAAAAAAAAAATTACACCTAACTAACAAAACCAAATTTTAATTGAAAAAAAAAACCTTCACCTAGAAAACTAATGGAAAAAAATTAAATAACGAAAAATTAATAAAAAAAGTAAAAAAAAAAATATAAGCCCTAACCTAAAAAAAATTATAAAATAAGTAAGTAAAAAAAAATGATTAAGAAAAAAGTAAAATAAAAAAAAATTAAACCCTAACCTAAAACTAATCCCTACACAAAAAAAAAATATGTAACTTTTCATTAAAGCACCTCCTTCTTATCCCTCCTAAGTACCGTCACCCTGAATTCCAAACGTTCGTCTGATGTTGTTGACGAAGGTCTGGCCACCCACCCAAGTATCTTGAAGATACATCCTTCGCTAATTCCATGGCCTCTTTTGTTGGAAATAGCCCCTAAACGAACCCAACCAGTCACGGGTTAGTCAGTAGAGAAAAGTTAGTCTGTCATGTCCTCAAACCAAATTTACATCTGGACGGCTTTACCAAACCTCCACACACCACTAGCTATGAAATTAGCACACCATGATTATTTACTTTTAAATTTTTCAAATTACAATTTTATTCAAAATTATCTTCATTAAAAAAAAAATCTAAAAAAAAAAACTCAATCGAGCTCTCCCACTCGTTTCTTTTCTTCACTTTAATAATAAAAAAAAACTAAAAATACAAAAATTTAAACGAAAAAGAAAAGAAAATTGACCTTAAAGGTTATCAAATGGGATCTTTTTATCCTCAAAATCACTAGAACAATAATCACTTACAGTTTTCCTGGTCCCTCGTAGTCCTGCCGGCAGCACGCTGGAGAAACAGGCGTAGACTAATTCACTTCTTCACTGAATTATTTGAATTTAAATCTTTAAGATCACTTTAATCTTTCTTATACTTTTAAGAATTCAAAAATAGAATTTTTCAAAAAAAAAAAAAGATTTGGAGAACCCAATTTTACACTTATGTATACTACGTTAATTATTCAAAAAAAATTATAGGTTTAAGTTAAAAAAATTCCAAATTATTCTTTAAGTTTTTCTTTTTCACTTTTTTTCACACTTCTTCCTTTTTTTCACTTTTCTAAGATCTTCAATTTCCTCTTCTCCTGCTATTCTTCACCTCTCTTTTTCCTCTGCGAAGCACCCTTTTTCAACAAATACCCTTATATGTCCCCAGTGGGATATCTATATATATATGGGCTATAGGTATAATACCCTCTGGTGATAATGCTGGTCTTTGTCTTCTTCAAAAGCTTGTTCTCTTGTTTCTTGGAACAAAGGAATGCTTTTTTTCTTCAAAGGATACCCTCGCTTCGGTCAAGAACCGCAAACAACAAAAAAGTTGGCAGAGGCCTAGACCTCTGTGTCTGACCTTTCTAGATCTTATGAAAGATCTCTGGCCTAAACCTGGTTAAAACAAAAATCACACGTCAGACAAACAACTTTAAACTTTCCATTTTATAATCACATACCTCTGCTTTAACAATTAGTATTAAATCCTCGTAAGAACTCCAAGTGATTTAAGATCTTCTGGTAGATTCTAAATTGGTAAATGATATATATATGTATATTACATATAATATTTCTCATTTTTATTGCAATCACTTTTTCATTTACCTCAAAATCTAAAAAGATTATTTTTTTTTTTCCAAGAATACTTCCTTATTCTACACCGAACAATTATCGTTTTTTTTTGTTCCCGAATTTCACCGTAAAAATCGGATTTTTTTTTAAAAAAATTTTGAATTCAAATTTAATTTTGAAATAAAAAAAATCAAAATGGCAGTTTAAACTACTTAACAAACTTTTTCACTTCTTGACTTTTTGCTCACACAATATCCAATGATGACCATAAAATCCCTTAGGCTAGTTCCTAGTCATTCTCCTATTACCTAAGTAAATAGTTACCACTACGTCTGAGTGAGATAACTATTTGCAGCCATAAATACCCCCTCATCCACGACCAAGAAATAGCACACACACCTATACACTAACATTACATCTTTAAATAACTATCTCAGTCTTTATTCTCATATATTACTCTAATCTAAACTAATTCTAATATAATTAAAAAATATATCCTAAATTAATCTATCTTATCTAATTATCTATTCATTCAAATATATTTTTCTTCCTTACTATACTAATCCTACTTATCCTAGACTTAAACCATCAATAAATTCATTAAAGTTCATTTGACGGATGAACAAAACTGCTAGAATGCTTTCTGCGCATGTGCTAGTAGTTATATTTCTAACCCCTTTTCCCTTGGGCAAAACGAGACACAACTACAATCATATGCGCAGCGAACGAAACAACAAGTTATGATTTTGGTTAATAAAAAAAATATATGAGAAATGTCAAAACAATCATGGACGCTACATCAGGAAGAACAAACATTTTGGTAAGTAATCTTTTAATAATTTGACTAATTTGTAGTAAAATTAATTTCATTTTTATTCTTTTATTTTGTTCTCTAGATATTGCTGTCCATTATTTTATACATTTGAGGTAAGTACCCTGTCTACAAAGTGTTGAATTTGTGTTGCAAAGATTCTTATGCAAAAGCAATAGAATCCCAATCAAAACAAATTCATACCTTTGTATTATAGATAGCATTTTATTGTATTTAATTTCTAAATTATATTTTATTCTTTTTTTTCAGAATATTTACACAAACCCCAGCAACTGAAGGATGTAAAAACTAATAAAAATAAAAAAAAACGCATAAACAAAGGATAAACAAAAATTAATAATAGAAACAAAAAAAAATCAAAAAAAATTTTTCATCGGTGGATGACGGCTGATGACGTCGTTGACGGTGTCGCGCTGCCGCACGGCCGCCAGGTAATTGGTCGACTTTTGGTCACTAGGTGATACTAGTTCACCCAACATGCCCACGTAACAAGCCCTCCAATTGTTTTTTCAAGGACGAAAAATATTGTCTTTCCCTAACTTTTCATATGCTTTTCAATCTATTGGCATAACAGCCATCCTTCAATGAAATTCATACTCTTACGTGACCGATAGTTATCATGCAAACTCATTAAGAGACAACATTTCAACCATTGACTATTAACGTTTACCGTCTAATCGTAGATTAATATTTCAAACCACATAATTTTGGCTCTAGTGAAAACAAACCATAAAATGAACAAGCATCTCCGAACGCATTCTCGAATAATCAAAACCTGCCAACCTCACGCAAAATAAAATGTCTGCAACCAATTTGAGTGTCGCTGTTATCCAGGCGCTCCAAAACTTTATCAGCGCTATTATGTGCACTTTCATTACTTGCTAATTTATATGCACTATTCCTTTGTTGTTGTTTACAGTTTAAAATTGTACTGCGCTGCCTATAAACTTACCAATAAAAAACGACTATTGTTAGAAAAAGAACGCGCCAACTGACTCCCACTCCACTACGTAATGTTAAATTTATTAGACTTATGTTTAAAGAGGGATGTTAATTGATACGCCATTAAATTTGTTTAGATACATATAATCAAACAGAGATGTTATCTATTTTGCTCGGAGAATCAATATAGGGGCGTTCACATTCTCAATTTTTCTTTGACAGGCACGGCACATCATGATGAATATTTGATGCATGAAAAACATTAGAGTTCACATTCGTCAAAATTCTTCTTCATATTAGCAATTTGACCATGGTGCACCAAGTCAGAGCATAGATGAAATTTTAGATGAGGAAATTTACTTGATTTTTATATTCGAAATCTGCAGAAAACGTATATTAATCTAATAAAATTCACCTTAATCACCGCTAAGGCTTATAAAACTCATTTTGATATATTTTTGATTACGAAGTGTTAACGGTCCTAAAGGTGCACTAAAATATAGTACCTTTGTATATATAACCTATAGTATTTTCATGGAGCGTGATTTTGTATTGCGAACGCTAGCCTGGTGGTGGCGCAGAAATTGGCGCGCGCTTTTACAGTGGAGAGTAGGATAACATACAAAACATGTAGTAAAAAAGAGAATATTTTATTATTAAATTTAGCAAAGGCAAATCTAGCAATTGCAGTCCCTAGCCTTAAGATGTCACCACAATCTTTCGTCTTCTTGATAGTACTATAAGTTTTATATACAAAGATAGTAGATACTTCAGTTATACTCTTGGAGCCTGATTACAAGATTCTTTTTTTCGTTCGTTTCATCTTTTTGACAGTTTGATTGAGCGATGTAGAAACGTAGCTTTATTTTGCTACACTTTTTCACCTCACACCTAATATGTCAAAAAGACGAATGAGGACACAAACAAAGAAAAGAGTAGTGTAATCAGCTTCTTTTTTCTGCTATAGATGGTGTTCACGCTGAACTAAATCCTCCGACTTCTTCTTACGTTTCTGTACCTTAAGATCACTTCCTTTGTCGGAGATTTATATTATTGACATCATTCCCAACTCGTAATGGAAATTGTCAAAGTAAATAAAGTAGTCATGATCCAGTTCATAGCTTGACAGATGGCGAAAGATCTATATTTTCATGTATTTAGGATATTTAATTCGAAATTTGACATTTTTTGGTTTGACAGATATCTAAAGGACAATTAAATTTTGACGTATCGAGAATTTTTTGTTGCAAATGTCCACCTATTGCACTAAAATAAATTTTCTTTATTTATATCTTGATCCGCAAGAAGGACTAAGTCTACAAAGTTATAATTGCGAAATGGGTAGGTACAAATGCAAGTTTTGCATTTAGAAGAAACAGCCAACTCGAGACCTTGACGTTACAAATGCAATTGCAAGATGTTCTCAAACGCGAACTGCAAAAGTTTTCTATGAAATTTTTTTAAATGCACTGGGTTGTCAATAAAATACCCTATAAACGTCAAAAAACAGTTTTTATTTTTTTAATTCATTAAACTGTCAAATTCCAATACAAATATGTTGACTTCCTTTTTATTACTCTCGAAACAAAATGCAATTTTAGTGCCTTCATGTAAAATGTGTGCGGTTAATATTTATGTATCTTTGTCTGCAAAATAAAAAAAAAAAAAAACGAAAGGCGGACCAACATATTTATATGGTCCAGTTTGACAAGTTCATCTTCATATGTCATATGAAGGCACCTGTATTTTGTAAGAAGATATTTAATCTTCTCTGTCATTGTAATAAATCGGAAATTTTTATTTTAAATCCCCACCTTCCCAGAATTGAAAGTTCTGATACATGTAAGAACCGCAATAGTTCGTTCCTTAAACTGCCAAATTCTAAATGATGTCCAGATGACAATGATAGTTTTTCCAATTTCTGTGGTTAGCTGTAAAAGTTATATCAATGACAATCAGTTGATGATAGATAACGCGGTGAGTTATATATAACTGGACGCTGGAAATATTGGTGGAGATCCGGATTTTTGCCAAAAAATCATTTGTTTTAGGAGGCCTATTTTTAATTCAGTGACTATGTCATATTTTCTTATAATTTTAACTTTTGTATATAACTGTCTTAAAGCTAGACAAACAATTTATAAAAACTAGCCTATACTTATCATATCATTTGAATTATTTGATATTCCATGCATAACACACAATTTTAGTTGCTACTCTGGTGGTAAGATGGCTATTTGCTTTGCAAATACTCTGTTGCGTTCTTATTTTTACAATTGATAACTATCGTTGATATGTTAAAATATCATTTTTAAACTTTGTAAAGACTGTTGCAATACATAAAAGATGTTTTTTTAGAGCTGGATAACTTTAATTTGAAATTAAAGACAGATTATTTTCAATATCTTTGGAATTGGCTTTATTTGAAAGATAATTACCCCTATTACAGAATTCGGCGAATTAGCTAAAGTGACAGTTTCAATTAATTTCCAAACTTTTGCTATTACTGAATCCGACAAAAGAAAGTTGAAGGAATGTTGGTAACAATCCCTGCACCACCGACATTCTGTTCAACTTATCTGGTATTACTAAATCCGCAGTCCATTCGCACTTCATACAATTTCTATCATTTTACATTCGTGCCAATTTCGAGACGAATCTGAAGTGAATTTTTAATTAAACGAAAAAAAAACAAAAATTAACAATGGAAAGCACAAAAATGTAGGTCAAAAGCTTATCATAATGAATGTTTAAGTGTTTGTTTAACAAATTTAATTTTGACAGCGTCGATACGAAAGTTCATAAATGATAAGGTAATTTTAGGAATCGACAATGTAGGTAGTTCATCCGGCGAATTTCATAATTCAGTTTTACAGCGGATGCGAAAGGTCAACGGATCAAGTAAACTCACCGGGAGTAAAATTCTGCGAATTCTGTAATCGACATGAATGTGATGTCATTAGTGTTTGAATATGGTTTCGGACATGTAACCTCCGCAGCTGGCGCACACGTTAACGAAATATGGAGTTCCAATTTTCACACAAGATTTGTACACAAATTTTTCGAAAAAGTAAATGGGCACAAGTTTAATTGTTGAGCACAATGACGACTTGACACATTTCAATAATATAATAATCAGTTTCAAACGATCCACAGTTCCTCAAATTAATCGTGATTAATGACGATTGAGAGCACTACAAAATGCACGTAACTCCCAATATAAATTTAAACAATTAGCAAACGTTTTTCCAACTGTTTGTGTATATTCATAATGAATTGTCGAGCCAATTTAACCTCAAAACAACCGAGAACTTTCAAGTCCGTTGTCACCGAAAATAATGTTGCGCATTACAATTTTTATGTCTCTTAAAAAACCAGCCTTTTTCAATAATTTATAGACCTATGCCTCTAAAAAAACACCATTTTTCAATAATTTGTAATTTATGGACCTATGCTTCTTAAAAAAACACCCTTTATGTAGGATTTTTTCAATAGAGATTTCCGAACTTTAACAAGTGATTGTGGCCATATTGTTGAAGTTACATCTCTGTCAAATTGGCTGCCATTTATTAAATCAAAGCAACATGGAGGATTATAGCGTTCAACAACATGTACAAATGAAGACATGTACATTGTACAGAAGACCGTTCGATCAACATTTAGCGCGTTTAGCCCATTTTATGGTCGCCATAATCGTCCTTCCGTGAATACTCTTCAGCACGTTCAGTGAATAATCCGTCAGCAATCGCATCTCAACTAAGCTTAGGATTTGCTGAAAATATCGCCGCTACCCGTGAGGGTAAACAGGAGACTCACAACTTGGAAAATTTTATGTCATGACTTGGGGCTAAACCCGCACAAACTTTAGCCTTTTTCGAAAACGTCATCTGCATCAAAAATGCATTTTCAGAATGTTGCAAAAGTCAACTGTTCGAAAACCCAAAACGAAATTTTCATGCAAATGCATTATTTTCGATAATTATAACCAACCAATTTTCAACGATAATTTTTAAAAAATTTTTAGCATCCATTTTTAATTTTGTTGACCGTGTTCGTAAACGTCAATTGTATTTGCAAGAAAATTCACTGACGTTGATCAAATAGATTTTGTGCAAGCAGGACGATTGCATTTTGACGACAGCAATATTTGCGTCAAAAAATGACAATCATTTGACGATCAAATTGAAGTTGATTTGACGTTTTCGAAAACATCCTTTCATTCATTCAGGAGCTCAGAGTTCATGATTTTAGACAACGTGCGACGTATGTTTACTAACTGGGAGTTCGAGGAGTTCGAAGTTGAACCCAATTTCGGTCGAAAAATTATATAAGCGATTAGGCCCATTTCTTGTAACGAACCCAATCCACACGAGATACACTTAATTGCAATGCAGCCAGAGAAAGTCACAGTTTTGTGTGTATTTTTGGTGTGGCATCGTCGGTCCATACTTCTTTGAGAACGACGTTGGTCAGACCATCGGCCGATGTTAAATCATGGCGATAACGCGTCGGCGATGTGAATTCTCCACCGATATTGTGCGATTTGGCCCCGTTAGACTTCTTATTGCGAAGATTTCTTAAGTTAATGTCAATGGTCAAATTATAAAGAACTTGATTTATGCGGCACTGCTTTATGCAAAATTGGACATTTCGGGTGCACGCCACTGAGCAAAGTTGCGCTAGACATTTGAATGATGTGACAATCTATACATTATGGCATGAATGGAATTTTTTTTGATAAATTTCTTAATTTAATGATACCTCATTCACTTTTGGTTTTATTAAAATTTGAAGAAAATTCTAAATGGGAAAATTTGAACACTTCGAAATATGCAATTGCATCCTAGAAACTTTATGCCGTTGTTCTGGCGTTCGATGTAGTTTACTTTTATCTTATAAAATCACCTCCCTTAGCTCAAGACATAATTCTAATAATGTTTGCAATTAGTCGTAAAAGAGCGAGCACGTTAAGTAGTAAACACAATATAATTATACTCACCATATCTTCCGCTGTTTGTGTTCTAAAAATAAAACAAAAATATTAAAAATTATGAGTTATTTGCCAAAAGATTAACGGATGTTATTTAATCTTCACCCTGTGGGATGTGCAATCATTCAAATGTCATAAAGTATCACGCGACTTATCACACTTTTGACTTAATATCATTTTGCCAACTCACAGCAAGGAATAGTTTTTGTTCGTTATAAAAAATTAAAAGTTGATTCAGACACACAGTCACAATTCACCTGTACCTATGTAGCTTATTGAAAAAATCTGGCAGCACACCGGGCCAAGAGAGACATAATATCTAACACCTCCTACCATTTATAACGGCTACCCGCCGCTGCCACCACCACTGAATCTATAACGCTCATCCCCATCTCTTGGCTGCATCCTGTCTTTTTAATTCAGAAAGACCATTTGGCTGCAGCTCTATGCCTGTGACCATGAAATTTGCTACGCTTTTATGAATTGAAAAGATGCAGGTATTCATAGAAAAAATACTACGGACTGCGGACGGAACTACCGCCACCAGCACCGCCACCGCAATCGCAACGATAATCATAATAATAAGACACCCATTTGGCATGTGTCCATCCGATGACAGAATTCATCCGCTTATCTAATTTGGCGGCATAAGTGTGTGCCGGCTGCCGGGACTTGTGGGACTTGCTGAAACTACACATAACTGATGGATGTGGCAGTGGGGCAAATATTGTTGCTACTTTGTGCAGTGTGCATATCATTAAATCGAGACCAAGAAAATAATGAACTGTGACTGGATCTGCTACTTCAACACAAGGCAAACGCACAGCCACGAACCAAGAGAGGCGCACTGATTTATGTCATCAGATGTCAATTCTGCGAAAAACGCGCACTAGTTCTAGATTTTTAGAGAAAATAATCAACATCATCATCGCCCATCGAAATCACCAAAACGATCTATGCAACACGGATGAATGAACACAAACACTGTGCAATGAGATCATTTAATTAAAATCTAATTACAGATTCATTTATCAATGATCGCTTGCGCGTCTATTATTATTTGAAGTTTGACTGCACCCTATGGTTGCAATTGCAAGTTGCAACACACAAATAAAGCGCCGAGTGACGTTGAGATGTGAGGCGTTTTCGGAACTCAATCAGCGGACTCGAATTGCGAGAATGCAGTTAATTTTGATGAGATAAGGATCTGAATTAAAAGTGATTCTGTTTTTGTTTTACGAGTGAGTGCTGAAGTGTTCCACTTTTTACATTCAATTTTCGGTTGCATCATGACCGTTTTGTATTTTTTTGATAGAATCTTTAATTTTTGTGCCTTTGAGATATTTTTGAATGGAATGACGCAGAATACAACTCTTATCGGTCACTTCCCATAAACTTGAAACATAGTTTTGTTGAATCAATTTAGATTGATTTTATAATATTTCAGGTTTAATCAAAAGTTTAGCCACCATTTTCAACAAAATGTCTTCCCAAAAACGGTTAATAATGAGAGTAACCCATAATTTTTTATTATTGATCAATTTTTATTACACAGATTCTTCTTAAAAATTGGAAATTAAAAAGATGCCATTAACTTCTCACGATAAGAGATTTTCTTGACAATCTATCAATTCTCCGTAAGAGGCAGTAACTCCTGAAAAAAAAAAAATAAAATTGGTTTTGGTTGGCATCAGCACCTTGGAAACCAGATCAAGTTCATGACCGACCAACGTTCCTAACCATTATGTCAAGGGAAATTTTTGTCGCTTAAAATTAGGAAAAGACAAAATGGCTTCCGAATAAAAAAAAAGTTGCAACAGCTTGTAAATGAGTCATAAGTAGGACTAGGATCTTAGGCTAAGGATTTACAAGACAAACTGGTACTTTCCAGACTGTCAAAACACCAAATCGACCATATGCTATTCGAGGCAAAGCACGTATCCAACATCACATCGAAATAAGATTCCCGAAAAGAAATTCGACAATAGACGACTTATCGTAACTGGAGTTATCAGAGTCTACATAAGGCACCTTAGCAAGAAGCTCTCCGCTGTACATTAACGTACCGCAGAAGTTAAAAATCAGTGTTCCCAGTACAATAATACTATAAAAGAGGCAGTCGAAACCACTGTAAGCTACTAATCAACGCATAGGAAGAAGCGCAGGACATAGCAACTCTCAGGGACATAATCCCCAATTTTTATTTTTTCGAGTTATGTCGTAATTAAGTGAAATCGAATTTTGGATTAATGTCTCACCTAAGTGGTAATGCAGAACAAAAAGTTCAACGTCACACATAGCCTAATTGGCCTTATATTGGAAAAGTTAAAAAGGTATTTAAATAATGAAAGTGCAAAACATATTTTCTATCGAAATACTTTTTCTGTATTATGTCACCTTTTAGGTGACCCGTAAGTACAAAATTAGATTTGGATGCAATGTCCATCTTAAGTGGAGCATAAGTAACAATAATTAAAATAGGTGTTTTGTGCATCCATTGTGCGACAATAACTGTGTTCAACTTTAAAAAGTGGAAGAAAATGCACGTCCAAATATGCTACAGCCCAAAACAAGACCAGTCCGAGAAGATCTTCGAGAAAGAAGAAGACTATTCCGTACGAAGCCAAACAACTGTTCATTAAACAGAATTGTGTCTTATTTATCAGATTGCTTATTCCTGCATGACAAAAAGGGAATATTAAATTTGCGTGAAGTTAGCACCTCTATTTCCGATTTTCAAAAATATAATTTATTCTTCCATGTCCATGTGTCCAAGATGTTAGGAGCTAGGCTTCCACAACGGGCATTTTTTGGTACACGAGAAGTATCGACCGCACGCTTGGGGTTACTCTGCTACTTCTCGTTTGCCTATGAAAATGAAGGTGGTTACTTTGTGGATTCCAAAATTATTTTCGACCTTTATTGTTCCAACTCTAGGGACCTTATGAATAAGTAGTTATAGAATCGCAAAAAAAATCGAACTCTAGATTCTGATCAGACATTTTACTGATAAAGAAGATGAAAAAGCGGATCCCGAAATTCTGTCTGTTCGACTACAGCCTAAATGGTTAGGGCGATTTTCTCTAAACTTGGTAGATATCATTTTTTAATTTGAAACATAACGCGGTAGCTGCTATATGATTTTTGTTTTCAAAATTTTATAATTTTCTTTTTTTTTTCAAAAAATGTTCAACAGATTTAAAAAAATCACGCTACACCCAGAGAAAAACAACATCATAAAATTAAGTAGAAAAGTATTTAAAATTACGTTGCTATAACTTTTGATTTATATGCTTTAATTTAAATACGATCAACTTTGTTTCAAATAAGAAAAATGTTTAATTAATCACAGTATAGTTAAACACCATTGAATTAATGTTTTTCTATTTTGAAATGTAATTTTCGTTATTCATTTAAAGACGTTTGATATTTAATTTATTTGAATCAAACTTGAAACTTAATACATCAAAGTGGTAACTTATTTGATTTTTTTTCCTTTTTGAAACGTATACATAATTCACTTTGAACCAAAGTTAAAGTACAACAAATCAAAGTTGTAATCCTTTTGACTTGTGAACGATAACAGTAAACATTTTGTATAAGAAAGAAATCATATGTATGTGTGTTCGCGGCTGTCGTTGTTGCGGGTCGAGGAAAATGTATCTGCCATTCTCTTTAGAGCTTGTGAGCTGTACTTATTGTGAACGTTATAACCTAAAAGTAATAAAATAACCTAAAATAATTCAAGTAGTGGACGAAAGCGGACAGCTTCGAAGTTTAATTTATTCTAATCCTGCTAACGAGAACAACCGCGACGATTCCGCAAAGCAGCATGAAGATCTGGAACTACTATAATTATTCAGAAATTTGAAGGTAACATTAAACTATCTCTTTTTTTTCTTATTATATAAATTTTATTCAAGTTTCGAATTGATGACGAAACCCTCTCAGAGATCTCCAAAGTGGCAAATTGGCAGTGCCAAAATTGCAACAATTCTGATTCCCGTCAACACCAACCTCAAGTTTAAAATCATTTCTTAAAATTGTAAGTATACATTCATACATTTTTCTCAATATAAAAATTATAATGTAATATATGTATATTTTATAGGATATTTTAAAACTTTTTAACTCATCATCGAAAGGGAAATCATTGATCCAGTCTTTACAATCCCTCCACTACACTTGTATCAAATTAATAATGGCAAGACTTACATACATTATGTAAGACACAAATATTTGTAAATTTTGTTTGTTGTTTTGTTATTAAGTTAGTTTATAAGAATTTTTGTATTATTTTATTTACAATAAAAAGAAAATACTTTTGCAAAAATAATTGTTTTTAATCGATTTGAATATAGTGAGAATGACTTTAAATTAATGAATGCTAGTAAATATTATTAAATTGTTTGTAATTGATTTATTCCCGATATCTATTTACTTTAAACGCAAAGCGTGCTTAAAATCAATTGATATTTTTTTGAATCAAATGCGAATCGTATTTAAAACTATAATGGCGCTTTTCAATTTAATGTTACGTAGTAATTAATGTAAATATGTTTCTAATTGATTTGATTCCGATTTCTATTTACTTTAAACGCAAAGCGTGTTTAAAATTAATTGATATTTTTTTGAATCAAATGCGGATCGTATTTAAAACTATAATGCTACAACTTTAAATCATATTGGTTTTAAATTTGATTTGAAATGATGTAGGGAATCACTTTTCATTGATAAACAACTTTGATTTAAATATTTTCGGCATTAGAGCCAAATCATATTGGTTTTACTTTGATTCAAAGTTGTTTTTTTTGATTTTACGTGCTTTTTTCTCTGGGTGTAGGTAATGCTTGAAAAAAAAAAAAACAAATAAAAAAAATGGTTATTTGGTACCCTTCTTTAAGGCTTTTTTATGCTTTTGATTTTCTCAAAAACGAACTGTGTTTTAAAATTTTCATTTTTTTTTTGATTTAAAAAAAAAACTTCAAAATTCTTTTTTTCAAAACTCAATATTTAGAAAACCCCATGCTATATATTTTTTTAAACTTGATAAATAAAAGTTTCTCAATATAATATACAAGATGTGAGGAAAAAAAAATTATTTTACTCAAAAATAAAGGTACCCACCATACAAATGTTAAAAAATTTAAAAAAAATGGTTTTCAAAAATAGTATTTTTCTCGAAAGTGGCATCTAGAATTTCGATAAAATTTTTTTTCTTTCTATTAATTTTTATGATTTTTAATTTAATAAAAAAAATTTGAAATTAAGATATTACAGCTTGTACCTACAATAGAAGCATTTTTTCGAATTTTGAATTTCTCATTATCGGCATAACGGATCTTAATGAAATTTTTCATAGAGATGCTTCCAAAAAGTTTAAAAAACATTGCATTTCAAAATATTTTTAACTTCCCATAGGGAGTTATTGTAATCGGTCCGATTTGTCAAATTGGAATTTTTGACATTTCTCGACGTTTCAAGGTCCCTAGAGGCTATATCAATCATTTTTAGAGAGATGTCTGTGTGTGTGTGTGTACGTACGTTCGTACGTTCGTACGTGCGTACGTTCGTACGTCCGTACGTTCTGGTACCATTTTTCGTCGTCGATATCTCAAGAACGAGTAAAGATATCGACTTCAAATAAATTTTGTTTAATAGATAATAACTTCGAAAGTGGCAGAAAGGGCGTTTATTAAAATTCAGTGAGTAGTTTTTTCACTATAACGGTTAAAAAAAAGTAAAAATTTTGGTTAGTTTCAAATATCTCACGAAAAAATAATGCTATTGATTTCAAATAAAATTTAGTGTACTCATTATAAGGTCATACAGATTTGGTATGAATTTGAAAAAAAATGAACATACCGTTATTTTTTTAAATAACAAAAACTGAAAAAAAATTTCATAACCCAGATATTCTTAGAACGGAAAACAATTTGAAACTCAAAATAATTTTATTTTACGAAAAAAATGTGTTTGACAACTGGTGAAAATTTCAAAAAAACTCAGTTTACAGTTTTTTTACAAAAAATAAAAAACTATATAAAATTCTATTGAAAATTGGTAAAAATTGTTTTTCGACTCAAATTTCTCGAGAACTTCTAATTTAGTTTATTTTATACATAGTATAATTTTGTGCAATTGGTAAAATGTTGACAAATATTGAATTAATAGTTTTTTATTTTTTTCTTGGAAAATTCGACATCTCAAAAACAGCTCAATATTTTTTTTTTTAATTTAATTTCCATTCATACGGGGTGGCCGTGGCGCGATGGATGTGTGCTCGCCTGTGAACCTCATGATCACAGGTTCGATCCCTGCCGTCGTTTATGTCGTTTTAATTCCATTAAAAACCTTTTAAAATTGTCATCAATGGGTTGCTGGTTTACTCATTACATGTTTTTCAGGCATAACACTAACAACATGTATGTAATTGAGTTAAACTAAAATGCCCAACAAGGATGAACACGAATAAAATACATAATGTGAATTATAAAGCGACATAGAAATAAGACACGGCATTCTCCGCTTTAGTTCAGCCGCCATCCCTGGAGATAAAATATCTGAGACAACAACCTTCAGTCTCAGAACATCGTGCCACACATCTTTCCTATCTTTCTTTCTCTTCCTTAACTTCACGCCCGCGCTTGTGTTCAAACATTTAAAGGGTAATCATAATCCCTTGAACGCGTGTAGATTATAAAAAAAAAAAAAAAAAAAAAAAAATAAAACTTAAAGCTGGCGTACCGTATTTTTTTCTTAAAAATGTTTTAAAAATTTTCTATATAAAAGCTTATTTTTTTTTAAAAGAAACCACTACAAGAATTTATAATTTTTGTTCTTGCATAAATTCATATTTGCATAGCATTCTGTTTTTGTCTCTTACTACTAAAAGAATTAAAACAATAATTTTATCTTTTTATGAACAGTTTTCTCTAATAACACTCCTTTTTAAAACTCCTAGTCTGTTACATAGGAGCAAGTTCTTGCGACCCTGTCGTGCTTTTTATTTATTTTTTGTTTTAAGTTTTAAGTAAATTTGTTATAAAATTGTCAGCTGAAAGGGGGAAATACACCCCCTCTTATACGATTTATTTTGTTTTATATCTTATGGGAATCACCCTGTATACACTTTTTTTAGACTTCATGCTTAAAAATATCTACTCTCGAATTACCTATGTATATGTCCCTAGTACGATTTCACGCTTAGCGAGTTGAAACAACAAAAAAACAAATGTTTTTTTTTTTTGAAATTTTTTGCTCCAATTAATTAAAAGTATGTGAAGTAGTAAAACCGGAAAGCAAAATAAATGTATTGATAAAAGTAATTATATGTATTGTCTTAGAAACTGACAATATTTTAAAGTAAAAATTTGAGCTTAAGAAAAAAAACTATGTCATTATGATACATCGTCGGTTTATTGCAAAAGTTCTAAGTGCAATTTGGTGGATTTAAATCTAATAACACAAAGTTGTTTGTTATCATTATATATTAATGTATTAACTCTTTTAATCATTTAAATGATACAAATGCCATTAAATCTCTGATTGAACAAAAAGAACAATTTAACCACCTCAAATCTATTAAAATGCAAATAGCAAAGTGACTTTTCGCAATTTGTCGACGATAAATACTTAATAGAATTTTTTTATAAATAATAAGCTTGATGTAGCTTTAGGCAAATATTTTGTTTAATATTTTGATAAAGTGATATCGTTCAATACAGAAATGAAATTACAATAAACGATGCTTTTATGTCACAGCTATTTTAGCAAGTTAATAAAAATAGCAGTGGTATGAAGGCGTTGTATATTGATTATTACACAGAATGGACGTTACATATTTTTATAAATTTGAAAAGATTTGAAACATAATTTTTATTATTTTTAATATATTTTTATCAAATTTTAAATTAATTCAATTTGACTGTTTTAGTCAATAGTAGTTATGAAATATTTTTATAAGATTTAAATTACAAAAAAATAAGCATTAAAATATTTATATTTTTATTATTTGTACACACTAAATGGGTTATGACTAGTCTACTGTATGACTACTGTTATGACTACTCTGATGTAACACAGTGCGAGCGCTTAGGAAAAGTAGAGAGGAGTTAATAGGAGATGTCTATGTAAATATTGGTTTTGAATGCTTGTACATCACAATGAGAAGGCAAATTCGAGGAGGGCAAAGTATTTCACATTCTAGTAGTGCGGCTAAGGAAAGAATTTCTATATTTGACCCTACGTCTAAAGTTAAGGTCAAGGGTAAGCTGATATGAACTCCTAGCGAGTTTTACCACGGAATTGTTAAGGGGAAGAATGCAACTGGCTATTTTATTTGAGCATTGTTGATACAAAATACGATCAAATAATGACAGGAAACATTTCGACGGTGTTCAAGAGAGACAAAAGGTTCCGTAATTGATCTTCCTTCTATCAGTTTTATGGCTCTTTTCTAAACTTTATCAATGGGCACAAGCACAGATATGAGAGTAATACTTAAGTTTTTTTTCGTAGCCAGATCAGGCGGGGAAACAAATTTCTTACATATTTTAAGAAAACCTAAGCATAAGGTCAAATATAATTATGATCATTCCATAAGTGATATACCGTAACACACATACCGACTATGGAAAGCTTTTAAGTTTCTGTTAAAGCAATTGCCATTCATGGATAATGGCAAGGGTCAACCGACAAAGATATTAATCTACAAGCAGCTCCTGCGACCAGTGATCACCTATTTCTTCCCAGTCTGGTTTACCATCTCAAAGACAGCTATGAAGGAACTTCAACTATTCGAAAGGAAGATACTGAGGATCTGGACTGGACTCTACTTCGACCGTCAACCACAGAAAGGCTACATACCAACATTTATTTTTTTTTTCAAACCGTCCAAGACAACTCGAATAAGAAGGTCCGAAAGATTATTTCTAACGAAGGAGAGCATCATCGAGAATCATCTTTTGCACAAAAGAGCTTTGTGCGAAACTCTATCAAATGTTTTAGAAATATCAAGTGCAAAAACCTTTGTTTTACTAAAACGATGTAAAGTCAAACTTTTCGGTGAGATATTCCATCAAATAACCATGGATCTATTGCTTCGAAAGTCGTACTGCCGGAAATTAAATATCTTTCGTTCTTCGAGATATTTCATGAGGTAATTGTTGAGCTGCGTTTCTATGACTATTGTAAGGAAGGAACGTTAGTGCAATAGCTCGGTAGAGGGGCAATAAGTTTGTCTTTATTAAAGACAGGCTGAAAAAAATCGTTTTTCCATCTACTCGGAAACAGCCCAAAGAGTTTGACAAATGAAAAAAGCTTACGCAATGGTCAAATCAAAACTATGCGAGAAATTATGTACCTTCAACGTCAATGGAACACTATACCTCTCTCGATTTTCCCCCCTCATTGTGATGCATTTAAAACCAATGTGCATCGGCATCTCCTTTTAAATCCCCTCCTCATTTCCTAACTGCTCGCGCTGTGTTATTATAACATTATAAGGGTATTCATAACCCCTTGAGTGTGTGCTAATTATAAAAAAAAAAAAAAAAATTCGTGTTGGCTGGTTCAAAAACTATGTTAAATTGTTAAATGGTTTAACACAGCTAAGATCTCTACATACCATCCGTCGGGTGTTGCCTGGCCAGAATTTCGGAGCCAAGCCGACCGTGAGAACGATTCCAGGGTGAGCAAAGTGAGTAATAATTCTTAAAATGGAACAACATAGCGCATGAAATTCGTTAAAAGTCAAATCACTGTCTAAGCTCGGGCTCTTATAAACGAAAAAAGCATGAACAATATACTTCCACCCACATAAAATTTAATTTAATATCAAAAAATGTACAAGGTGAAATGGGGGTGTGGATCGCACGTACTTCCCTTTATGTAAAAATACTTTGGAATTTATTAATTTCTTATAATATAAAACATAAAATTAGTTCGAGCAAAATGTTCAAATGCATTAAATTCGTCTGATTTCTAGAAAAGAATGAATTTATGAATATAAAGTTTTAAATCATTTTGTTAATAAATTAATTTTGTATGTAAGAAATTTCTTTTAAAATTTAATTTTAAAAATTTTAATTTTAAAAGTATTTAATAATAATAATATACATTTTCGTTTTAAAGATATTGATTAATTATTTTTTCTTAAATTCCAAAAATTTTTTTTTGAAAAGTACAAAATTTTTGGTTAAAATCCGTGCGGCTTAGGCTGTAGGTAATTTAATATCTTAACTTTAACTACAACTCGATTTTAAAATATTTTTTTTTTAATACAAAATTTATTATGATATGTAGTTAAATTTTAGTTATTTTAAGCTTAATATGTATTTCAAAAACGACTTGGTTTTAAAAAATAAAATGCAACACTGGGTCGCACGAACTTGGTCTTATGTAAGGGACTAAGAATTTCAAAAATAAATGATATTAAAGAAAAATGTTCATAAATTAAAAACTCATTTTTAAATAGCTAAAACAACGCCTTTAGTAGTTGGAGCTAAAAACAGTTTATGAAAGAACAAAAATTGTAAGTCGTTGTAGTGGCTCCTTAAAAACATAGGATTTTATATACAAAATTTTTAAAACATTTGAAAAAAAATTGGTACGCGTACTGAAAGTTTTTATTATTAAACGCATAAAAATAAAATTTCCAAGAAAAATATTGAGCCATTTTTGAGATATCGAATTTTCAAAAAAAAAAAATATTTTTTTTTTTCAAAAATTCAAAAAATATTATTTTTAAAAGTTTTGTAATTTAATGTTTTTCAATCTTTTTAGAACCCTCTCTATATATTTTTTTTTATTAAAATCCGTTCGGCTAATTACGAGAAATTCAAAATTTGAAAAAATGGTTTTATGGTAGTCAAAGATCGTAAGAATTAATTGAAAAAAAAAAATTATAGAATTCTAGGTGCCGTTTTCGAGAAAAAAACGATTTTTGAAAACCATATTTTAACATTTGGATGGTGGTTACCGTTAATTTTAGGTAAAATAATTTTTTTCTTGTAGATTATATTGAAAAACTTTTATTTATCAAGTTTAAAAAAAATCTAGCATGGAGTTTTCGAAATATTGGCTATTGGAAAAAAAATTTGAATTTTTCTTAGATCCAAAAAAAAAATTGAAAATTTGAATACACAACACAACTCAAATTTTCGTGGAGCCTTAGCTTAAAAAAAATTATCAAAATCGGTTGCACCGTTTTTGAAGAAAAAACAAAAACAAAAAAATGGTTGCAATGACCACTCTTCGGATTTTTTTTTGCCAACCATTACCGTGTTTTAAGCAAATTAAATTTTTTGATTTTTTTTTAAATCTGTCGAACAGTTTTTGCGAAAGAAAAATATTTATAAAATTTCGAAAAAAAATTGTAATATCAACTTTGATCAAAATCTCGAGTTCGATTTTTTTTACGACTGCATAAGTTGCCTTATAGTAACTATAAGTCGCAAGTTAAAAAAATTTGTTAGCGAAAAATAATAGAACTTATGTATAAACAAGTATTGAAAAATCATTAGGGTAAAGCTTTTTTACTAAAAGAAAATTGTGTGTGATCTTTATTAAAAATAAGTTTACCGTTGAGTAGACAACAATAGAAAAATACTCAAAGCCGTCTTCATCACAGAAGCATTTTTTTACATTTAAATTTCTCGTTCTGAGCCTCACGGCTTTTAATTTTATATAGAGCTGCTTATAAAAACTTTAAATATTATTGCATGCTAAAATATAAGTAATAGAATCCATGAATAAGTCGCACGAACTTGCTCTTATGTAAAATGTTTAGAATTTAAAAAAAATTAATGTTATTAGAAAAAAAAATGTGCATAAGCGTAAAATTAAATTTTTAAAGGCTAAACAATTCCTTTAGAATACCGTGCAATTTCTTAAGCAAATATGAACTTATGCAAGAACAAAAATTCTAAATCCTTGTAGCGGTTTCTAATAGAATATAAGTTTAATTAATTTAAATTTCAAAAACAAAACTATCCCATTTTCGTGATATTGTATGATATTTTCAAAAAAAAGTATTATTAAGAATCTGTAAATTGTCAAGATTTACAAATCAATGATGGGATTTTCGAAATATATTTCAAATACAAAAAATTTAAATATGCAATTTTATTAAAACTTTAAAGTAGCTTTAGCATAAATAAATTGTCTAGGTCTGATGAACAAAATAGTTTCGATTTTTTTACGAATCCATAACTAGGAGGTACTACCCAATATATAATACTTTGTTTTTGAAAATTTTGTATTTTAAAAAGGGATGCATGCTTCTCCTTGAAGTTAATTTTGTATCCAAAAATTATTACAAATTTCTAATGTTCGTATTAAAATCTTTTCTTGAACATAGTTTAAAAACGTTATCATAAAATATTTATTTATTTTTTTAAAACCATTCTAACCATTTGCTTAATTTTTTTTTTTTAATAAATTTATATTTTTCCAAGGAATTAGACAATAAAATTTGAGAATACTTTTCTATAGTAATATTCAAGTTTAAAATTTATTTCATCTTAGTAACTTAACGAAAATCAATGTTCCTTTTAAAGCAGTTGCAAGATGCCAGTAAAATACCTGCACTTAATATTGGATTCCAACAATTCTTCTTTAAGGAAGACCACCATGTACTCTTGTCTACATTTTGTAATGGACTTAAATCATTATAATATATATAAGTTACATCATCATCATCGGCTCGACAACC
The DNA here is from genome assembly GCA_963931855.1 of Philhelius festivus. NCBI lineage: Eukaryota > Metazoa > Arthropoda > Insecta > Diptera > Syrphidae > Philhelius > Philhelius festivus. The sequence continues at coordinate 132,453 of CAWVOZ010000189.1, read as the reverse complement.
GGGTTCCGGTCCTGGCCTCTTTCAACAAGTCTCTCCACCTATCCCGGTCTCTAGCCGACGCCATCCAGTTGCGCACCCCAAGGCTTCGGGCGTCCTGGTCTACGCCATCTCTCCAGCGCAAGCATGGTCTACCACGCTGTCGTCTACCATAGAACGTACCACAAAGAACTTTCCGAGCAGGTTCCACTTCGCTCATGCGAGCTAGGTGCCCTGCCCACCGGAGTCTACCGAGCTTAATTTTTGTCACGATATCTGCTTCTAGGTAGATTGCGTACAATTCATGATTGTACCGTCTCCGGAATCGTCCTTCCTCACATATGGGGCCAACAATTCTCCTTAAGACTTTTCCCTCGAACGCAGCTAAGAGGTCGGAGTGCCTTTTGCTAAGCACCCAAGTCTCGGTTCCATATGTGAGTACTGGCAGGACCATGGTCCTGTACAGCAGCAGTTTTGAAGTTATGGTGAGATTTCTGGATTTGAAGTTGGATTGTTGGATTTGAGAAGCCGCCCGCGTATTTCTTCTTCTATATTGTTATCGGCTGCTACTATTGACCCAAGGTATTTAAAGGATTGCACCACTTCAAATTCGTGCTCCGCTACCTTGATTGTTTGACCAACTGTTCCTCTCGCATTCGACGCCACCATGTACTTTGTTTTACCTTCACTAATGTGCAGCCCCAGATTTTGTGCCGCCTGCTCGATCTGGATGAAGGAATCGTGTACAGCTTGTTCGGTTCTTCCGATGATGTCAATGTCGTCTGCGTAAGCTAGTAACTGGCTGGACCTGTTGACGATGGTCCCTCTTGTTGCCGTGCCAAACCGTCCCCTTGTCGGAGTCCATTAGAGATGTTGATTAGTCTGGATAGCAATCCGGCTATTTTTACTTGGCTTGTTACGTTGGTCATGGTTAACCTACATAGTCGTGTCAATTTATTTGGGATGCCGAATTCTCTCATGGCTTTGTAAAGTTCTACCCTGGCTATGCTATCATAGGCGGCCTTAAAGTCTATAAACAGATGGTATGTTGGGATGTTAAATTCTAGACATTTTTCCATCGCCTGCCTAAGGGTAAAGATCTGATCAGTTGTTGATTTGCCTGGAATGAAACCACACTGATATTGTCCGATGATGGTTTTAGCGTATGGGGTTATCCGGTCTTGTAAGATAGAGGAGAGTATCTTATAGGCGGTACTCAACAACGTGATACCTCTATAATTGCTGCACGTTGTGACATCTCCCTTCTTATGTATGGGGTATATTATGCCTTTTCGCCAGTCTTCTGGCATTTCTTCCTGCTCCCATACGTGCACTATAATATCATGAATTGCTTGACGTAAGGCTGGCCCGCCGTGATGAAATAATTCGGCTGGTATGCCATCGGCTCCCGGGGATTTGTTCTGTTTAAGCCGGCCTATAGCCTTCTCAACCTCTTCTATGCTTGGTGGCGGCAACATAGGATATTCTTCTTGAAGTAGTGGAGCCTCCACTTCTGCAGTGAGCTGACCATTTAGCAATTCATTGAAGTACACTTCCCATCGCTCCAGTATGCTTTCAGGATCGGTGATCAGATTTCCCTCTTCGTCCTTGCAGTATGTCCAGCGTGGTGTGTACTGCGTCATGTTTCGGACGGATTGGTAGAACTTCCGCGCCTGGTGCGGACCTCGCTCTCGGCTGTTTTCTATTTCACAGATTAGGTTCTTCTCCCAGGCTGATTTCTTTTGTCTGTGAAGCCGTTTTTCTGTTCTTCTGAGCTCTTTATATTCCTCTTCGCGTGCCCGCGTTCTATGAGATTGTTGCATTGCTCGGTACGCAACATTCTTACGTTCAGTCGCTAGCTTGCATTCATCATCAAACCAGTCGTTCCGATTTTTACGACTGCTGCCTAAGATGGAGTTGGCAGTACTAATGACAGTACTTTTAAGACGTGTCCACTTTTCATTTACGCCCAGCATACTGGCTCCAGGACTTACTCTCCCTAAGTCAGGTGTTTCTAGGGCGAGTCCTAACGCATTACCAAAGGTGTTACTGGTGTTTTCATTGCGCAGGGCAGCCGTGTTGATTCGAACCTGATCGGCGGATGCAATGCGTCTTCGCAAGGCAATCCGCCCTCGGAAAACCATACCAACAAGATAGTGATCCGAGTCGATATTGGCACCTCGGTACGTTCGTACCGTCATCAAGTTCGAGTAGTGGCGACGGTCTATCAACACGTGGTCTATTTGGTTACGAGTGACTCCATCAGGTGATACCCAGGTGGCTTTGTAGATATCTTTACGCGGGAACCTGGTACTCGCAACGACCATGTTTTTCGATGCTGCCAATTCTAAGACTGGAAGTCCATTGTCATTAGTGTTCTCATGCAAACTATGGGTGCCTGCGTAATGCCTGAATACCGGCTCCCGACCTATTTTTGCGTTCAAATCCCCAAGGATGATTTTAACATCATACCTTGGACAGGCATTGAGGGCCCTCTCGACTTGTTCGTAGTAAGTCTCTTTTTCTTCGTCTGAGGACTCCTCCGTAGGTCCGTGAACGTTAATGAGGCTGATGTTCGTAAATTTGCCTCGCACGCGAAGGGTGCATAGCCTTTCGCTTATAGCGTTAAAGCCGATGATAGTAGACTTCATTTTTTCGCTGACTAGGAAGCCTACCCCGAGAACATGGTGTTTTGTATGACAGCTGTAGTATATGTCATATTCTTTCTTCTGTAAAACACCATTCCCTGTCCATCTGATTTCTTGAAGAGCTGTTATGTCAGCTTTATACTTTGACAGGGCATCAGCTAGCTGCTGAGCAGCTCGAGCTCTATAGAGCGATCGTACGTTCCATAAGAAAATTCGTAAATCGTTTTTCCTTTTTCTTTGCGTGGGTTGTCGTCGTGAGATCAGTCCGTTTCCGAGGCTTGTTGTCGTTCTCGAAATTCTTTAAGTTTTACGGGACAGGGAATTAACCTGTCGCCAACCTGAGGAACCAGCCTGATCATATTAGACAAACCTTTTTTAAAAGGCTTGTTTCTAGCGGCCGCCGCCGCGGAGAGGCTATGATCAGACTTCCACCAGTCCCGAATAGTTACGGCACGTGCATGTTTTCGTATGCTACATGTTGGTCCCCCTATTCATCTGATGGCTGACCGCCATATATAAGTTACCTTAAACTCAAATATTTTTTCCAAATCATTCATAAGGTTTCACATTTTCTCAGTAAAATAAAAGAAATACAAAATTACTCCTACAGTTTGACCTGCCAAACGAGCGAGGCCCGAAATAAATTAAAGTGATTGCATAAACAAACAGTTTGCCGTCACAAAAATCCAGAACAAGTGCCATATTCGCACCCATCAAATGCACGAATGCTCAACACTCTGAATCTGAAATCCATCCCCAGTTTCTTCCAGTAGGATCATCATCACCTACATCTTTCGTATATTAACACAAAAAAAAAAAAAAACTGACCATCACCAACAACAATGAAACGAACAGTCCAAGTCAACAAGTGATGACTTCAGATTGATTGTTCAGTGCCAACTAAGTGATTCTCTGTTTACCAAACTTATTGATCATGAAGATGAGCCAATATCAACCGGAGCGCGGCGCGGTGCGGTGTGTTCCGTCAGTTCCATGGATGCACAGACGTAGAGCACACACAAAGTGGCCACCACGAATGCGGAAAACCACATTCGTGCCGCACAATATTATAGGTATTCCTCTGCTGCTTCCTCCTCTCCTTTTTGGATGGCTACAGAGCTGGAGCTGGCCAGATCAAAGGCTGCAGAAGAAAACCTCGAATGAAGGAAATCTGTAAAAATACATATCACACAAAAGGCGCCGACAAACATCATAGAGAAGCAGCAAAGACGATGGGGCACGACAACCGACGACGACCGAAGACGTCCATGTCCGTTCGTCCGTCTGTCTATCTGAGCTCTGGCCAAGTCTATGGCAACGCAAAAAAGATACAAAAATGATGTTCCGAGCGGAGAATCTATGCCAGGTCGGATGAAGTGAGCCCTGCGGATGCTGGCTATGTTGTGGCTAAATTGATGGTGTTTGATTTTTGATCATTCTCAAAATCAAACTATTTATACAGAACCGTGGGTAACTGTTAAAGATGTATTTTCATCGGTTTCGAATTGAATTAAGATACCCACTCCATGCCTTGATTACTGAGTGAGGGTTTGAAGGTAAACAGAAGCGTGTTGGCTTAGAGAAGACCCCAACTAGAGAATAAAGATTCACTTGCCGCGATGACACATTTCCCAAAGTGGCGAGGAAAATGTGTAGAAAAGTGTTTGTTTGTGGTGATCTTGAGTTGTGGCAATGCAATGCATTAGCTGCAGCATCAGTCAGCAGGATCAACATTGACAATCAAGATGAAAATAAGATACATCAACCGCAGATTGTTTTTCTTTTTGTATTTTCTTGTTTTGAGAAATTTTCATCTATCAACGGGTCGTCCCTTTCAATTCAATGGCACTTTCACATCGGCAACGGCAACGATCACATGATGCATGGTGATTTGAATATGCATGCATAGCATATGCATTTGAAAAGCAAAAAAAAAAAAAAACAATAAACAAATGTACATACAATATCCATTATTTATGTTTTTGTTTCTTTTTAAAACACAGCGAAATGCGTTTGACATAAATTTAGAAAAACAATTTTTAATTTATCGTTCTTAAGACATTTAATAATAAATAAATCCTGATAAACTTATGGGACATATGTATGTATGTACTTTTTGCCTCAAGCATTTTCGGGACAACAACTATTGCTAGACGCCTGAAAAAGCCTGATGGATTCTGGACAATTTTTCAAGCAGAGTCATTGGAACTACTGATTGTGAAACACTTAAGAGAATGCTAGAACAGCAATCTCCAACTGTTGAAACCTCATAACTCATCATCGACTCGTGTAGAACATATCAACATCGTTAAAACAAAAGAGAAAATTCCCTGGGCAATCAGTACTTTCAGTATGCATAAGTCTCCACGCCTGCACGGCATACGGCTAATTGTGCTTCAAAAATTGCCAGTTATGACAATTCCACGGCTGGCAATAATTTTTAAAGATTGGCTCTCTATGAACTGGTGACAGGTAAGAGTAGTCCTTATCCCGTATGTCAGTATGGTGGGGGCATGAATTCGCGAAGAATTTTGGACCAATTAGTCTGACTTCTTGCACGCTTAAAACTTTTGATCATATTTTCGAAATCCTTATCAGCGACATCGTAATTGGATATCCTCTTGAAAACACTCAACACGTTTGTATATATTTAAGGTAGGTTAATGGAAACGGCTCTTCACGAGAAAACTATCTACCGCAATACTAGTGCTACATTTTTAGATGTAGAAAGAGCTTTCGACTAATTCCTTAATGAATATTTCTATCTTACATCAGATAGTGGATCATATCCATCTCAGCGAGTGAAGGACTGAAGCTACATTAGTAAAACAAACTCGACCAAACAAGTTGATGGAGAAATAACACAGGACGGAGATTCTATCCATTTTTCGATGGCTTTTACTCATGAATACAAATCTCGTTTTGTTATAGAAAATGTTGTAAAAGAATGCAATCTTTTGTGAATGCAACCTTTAAAAGCAATTTATTGAATTCAATTAAAAGATTACATTCATTGAATTCATTTTGAGACTGTGATTTCAAATTTGCAATGATCATTCAATTGACATTAAAAAGATTGCAGACACTTTTTCGTCCCTTCATTACATAGTAACCAATTGATTGCATGCAATCTTCTTAGAATTCAAAAGAATGCAAAAAATTAAAAAGAAGATCGCAATCATTTGAACAGTCAAGTTTCCATTCAGAAAGGACTGGGATGATGAGGACGTGTCGTGACGAAAAACTTCGACAAAATTATCTTTACTAATGGCTCATTGATGGAGTGTGGTGTTGGTTCAGAATGTCAACACCTGTCGATTATGGCTTAATTCCACGGAAGGCCTACCTTCGTCGGGGTCAGATTGGGTCCTGACCATTAACCCCGAGTCAGCCAAAGCCAACTCAGTAGCAAAGCTGTGGCATGTTGCAGCATGTACATGTACACACCTTTTGCAAGCCTGGAAACCATGTGTCTCGGCATTCGGAGTAAACCACAGACACCACGATACTCCCACAAGGGGGCCTACCTCATAGATAGCTTGAAGAAAGAGGGGTAGGCATGGGCTAAGTAAGCGCATCAGCCCTCAACCTCACTATCATGAAGATAGATAAAGGAGAAGGCTAGGCACGAGCCAAGTGTCCAAGACGCAACAACCCTCAATCTTCTGGGCTCTATCTCCCGTGGTACCAGAATATAGCTTTCGGTGGACCTTCGCAACCGTGAAGTCACTTTCAGTTTGAGTTCATGCAAAACTCAGAGCGTGTCATTCCTATCCCTAGGATACACACACCAGAAATCGATCGAAGTAGTAACCAATAACTAGTGTGCTTCCTTTTTGTCTTTATTCGCCTTGCGACGAACTAGGAAAGATACTCCTAATCTTTTGTTCACCTTATACGGCAAACTAGGAAAGATAGTCCTAATCTTTTACTCACCTTACGGAAAACTGGGTATAAGATAATCCCATCCTTTCGAGTTAGATCAGATGACTGTTAAAAGCCATTAACTCTAATATATCTTCCTTCAAATTTATCCATCGGAGGCGAAATAAACTTGGGACCTTGCAAGCCTTAACATTAACCTCTTATATGAGTTCTGGGTCATAGAAGCATTAATTGGTAGGCACTTAGACAAATGGCCAGGCCAAAAAGAGTCAATGAAGAACAATTTTTCTTAATGAATCCAACAGTTTTAACTGATTGTATTATATATAAGGACATTTGACCCATCTTTAATAGTCCCCGAACATTCGATCTGACACAGAGACTCAGGCAAGAAATAGCCAGGATCGTTGTGAGCACAATTTTACAATACTAGCTGTGATTTCCTCTGTAAATGCCCTGTTCTGCCCAAAATTAGAGGATAATCATTCGAAAGGGATTTTTTGGACGAAATTGACGAACTTTCGGATATGAAGGTCGAATACTTGATATCCTTTCTAAAACCGATGAAATGGCTCCAAGACGAACTTTGGTTACTTCTGTACCTTGATCTACCTTAGACTACGAGCCAGAGGCTTATGGTGAAAAGTGGCCGGATGATCACTCGATCGGATTAGTTGCCACTTCAGCACCATTCAACAGTTCATTGGATAGTTTTGATATGCGAAGCTTAGCAGAGATATGCCTTGGTAGTTTTTGCAAGACATAAGATCACCTTTATTGTATCTTACTTTCACAGAGAGCCAACATTTGGTCTATAAATCATACGTCGAACAAAATTGAATGAGAACTTGATGCATGAACTCTTGACTTTAATTTTCTCAGTCTTCAAAAGGGAATAGGGTAGGGTATAGAGTGGGGCTGAAAGTTACACATTTTATAAAATCCAATGCTCTACCTAAAATCTTGAAAATAATTCAGCAAAACATTTTTTATACTGAAAGCTATGTTTCAACAACAAGATCCAGCGCGTCTGTAAGAAAAAAAAATTGATGGCGTTAGTTTCAAAATGCTACAACTTACCCCAATAAAGTGTTACAAATAGCCCGCCCCACAATGAAATTTATCTATGTAGAACTACACAACTAAAAACAAAAAGAAAATCGCACACGTATCACATATACACATAAGCTTAACCAAAAACCAAGAGCATAATCCACATGAAACACAAACAAAAAGTTACAAATCTGCAAATTTTTGGGACCATCCAAGCAACTTCCATCGATTGCCTTAAAGTAACAATTACGAAGAGACGAAGAAGTCGGAAGTTAGGAAGAATATTTACATTTTTCTCTTTCAGGCGATTTTTAATTTTCAGAAGAACCCTGTTTTCTTAGCTGATAATTCTTACCGTTGTTACTTTTAGCCCTACACTCACCAACTACTTGTTTTCAGAGCTAAGTCAGAGCTTATGTAGTATATGCCCCCAATTTTGGTCTGAGCGCTCCGAATTATTTTTGAAATACAAGATATCTTAGCTAAAGTTTGGTGAAGTAGGTGAACCTAGTTGTGCTCAGAGTCTTGAGAATAGACGGATTCTACTATTTTATTCTGAGTTCATCGAGCTCTCAAACATGTTCAGAACGAAAGTAAGGAACACAAATCGAAAGCTATGAATGCTCTGACCTAAAGAAGAAACATTTGTAAATTTTTTGACAACTCCGACAATAGCTTCTAAAGCAAAAAGCCCTTTAAAAAAGTAAACGTTTACCTCGGTTACATCCGTTAGAAAAGTATAGTTTGATTAACCACTGCCACATGCGCGCATTTTCTTCTTAAATAATATCACAATATTTTTTAATTATTCTATGGGAATTATGATTGACTAAACAAGAACATTATTTAGGCTCTTTATTAAGAGCCTAAGCTTTGAAGAGACCTCTCCATCCAAAACATCCTTCACGCATTTAACCCTCAAGTGCAGATATTATTTGATGTTGTTGACTCAGCATTTAAACAAAAACCATCAGGCACACTGCACTGACACTGTGTTTACATGAGAAGGCCCAAACGTCAAAGAGTCTCGTATTCTACCTGTCCATCTGGTAACCCATGCATCAGATCGGTTTGGTTTATGTTTATTTTTTGTTTGTTTCCTTTCAATCGACACCGTCAATTGAGTTGACGGATAAATCCGAAATGCAAATATTTGTGTATCTTCTCTCTCTCTCACGATCTCAAATTGGGATATCCTCAGTTTGTAAAATGTGGATGGATGGATGGTCCAGAATTCCGCACGACCATTTTGAGAATAGGTAGTTTAGATGGGTACAGTAATAAATTGATGTGATGCGAAGATGAATTTGAAGATCCCACACACTTCCACGGGCCTAAATAGTCGTAGATCTGTGAAGGCAATATTTACACCTGTATATTGTTTTCTTATGTTGTGCACTTGAAGTTTTCGCTTCAAAGCAATTCAAACAAATAGAAACAGTCAAGTGGATTGGGAGATGGCCAATTCAAATGTTTAAATAATTAAGACGGGGATTTTGAAGTGCCGACACATGTATGGCTAACCGCTGCATGGAAGAGCATGCCTAGCTAGATTTTTAAGCAGGTAAAGAATGTTACAAAAAATTGAAAAAAAAAGTTCAGTAAAAAATTATGAAAAGGGATTTAAATTTATTGTATTGTAGTCGGGGTTCTTTAGTTGCAACAAAATCTAGAAAGCCTTTATCGATGCAAGTCATATTTTATTATATGTAATGTATGTAATGTACATTGTAATTTTTTGAAAAAGACAAAAGACAAATCTTGAAAACGCACAAAATAAAGAAACATGAATTAAGCTGCAGTTTGCAACTGAGTGACACTATTGATAGAGTGTTTGTCAGGCGCAAACTCTCGAAAAAAGAAAGTAAAACGATCAAACCAAACGGGAAATGCCACATCAGATTTTCTCAATTTTGTGGGTTTTTTGTTTGGCCTGTATCCGTTTTGTGAAGTTGAGTATATTGTAAAACTTCATCTACCATATAATTTGAAAAATAAAATATCTACCTTTCAAACATAAATTTTGTACTGCGGTATCTTATAGAGACCAAGGATCTAGTGACTTAAAATTCTCAACCATCCCTGTGTGCATGTAACTAGGAATGGAGGGGACCTACAATTCTGTGCCGAATCCGAACGGCTTAAATAAGCAGCACTTTTTCATTTCAAGAGGTATACTTGGAGGATGTGTCACTTCCTCGCAAGAGGCAGAAGAGCCTTGAAAAACATTTTTGCAGCGGTGCACAAAGACTTTTTGCATGAAATACCAACGCACTATCCATTATGTCCATCAAATTGTTTTGAAGAAGAATGAATGTCATACAGGATCGATGTACCACGCGCAAAATAGATTTCAGGAATACAAAATGTCTATCATTTTTTACTTGCGACTTATAGGTCGCAAGGCAAGGCAAGTTTTGCATTCGGAAAAAGAAATCGAGCTCCAGATTTTGATCAAAGTTGAAATTACGATGGTAGCCAAGACTAAAAAAGTGGGTCTGACAATTATGTCAGTTTGTCTGTCTGTCTCTTCGACTACAGCCTAAGCGGCTCGGCCGATTTTGTTTAAACTTGATGGATAGTATTTTTAATTTTTTTCCCCCACATGTTTTTTTTCTTTTTTTTTAAGACCGAAAATAACGGTACCTTCCATACGATTTTTTTCGAAATATTATACATTTTTTTTTTAAAAAAACTGTCCCACAGATTTAAAAAAATTCCAAAAGAATGGTTATTTTTGGTACCCCCCTTGGAACCTTTTTTTGGTTTTTGATTTTCTCTAAAACAGTAAAACCGATTTTGATAATTTGTTAACGCTAAGGCTCCCCTGTAGCATTATTGTATATTTAAATTTTCTAAAAATTTTTTTTTTTGGATTTTTAAAAAAATTTTCAATTTTTTTTTTCAAAAATCAATATCTCAAAAACCCCATGCTCGATTTTTTTAAAAGTTGATAAATAAATGTTTCTTAATATAAGTTATAAGATGTCAGAAACAAAAATTATTTTAACTAAAAGTAACGGTACCCTCCATACAAATGTTAAAAAATGGTTTTCGAAAATCGTATTTTTCTCGAAAACAGTTCCGATAATTTTGCTTAATTTTTTTTTTTTTGATTAATTCTTACGATCTATAATTTAATTAAAAAAAAACAATTGAAATCAAGATATTACTGACTGTACCTACCATAGAACCATTTTTTCAAATTTAGAATTTCTCATTTTCGACATAAAAAATCTATTTTTTTTTTTGGAAAATTCGATATCTCGGAAACGGCTCAATATTTTTTTTGTTAATTTAATTTTTATTCAAACAATAATAAAAACCTTAAATTGGCGTACCAACATTTTTTCTTAAAAATGTGTTAAAAATTTTGTATATAAAAGCTTATTTTCTTAAGAAACCACTTTTTTTTTTTTTAATTCAATTTATTCATCCTTATTTTAAATACAATTTTAATAAGTTTTTTTTTTAACTGTAACTATAAATACGTATTATATATAAAAAAAATAGGAAAGAATAATAGGTTCATTCTGTAATTTGCTTAAAACTAGAGGTGAATGAACCATAATCAAAATATTAATTCAATAATAAGTAAGTATTTGGGGTACAAAAGTTACTTTAATAACAAAATTCAAAAATGAAAACATGAAATTAAAAGAACAATAAAGAAAAAAGAAAAAAAACCAAAATTCAAAAACAATATAGATAGAAAAAATTAAACAGTAATATTATTATTTAAGTTAATGTTAAAAAGAGATTTTTGACCATCGAACTATCCATACTAAAAAGCCATTGCTTAACCGATTTTAAAAATGAATGAAGAGAGTTTTGCCTTCTTACATTAAGCGGCAATTGATTGAAAAGCTTAGGTGCTGTTGCAGTAACAAAATTTGAGAATTGTGTTTTATTACATAGTGGAATTTTCACTAAACCTTGAGTATTAATCCTTAAGCTATAGGAATTTAAACTTCTGAGTGTCGTGCTGTATCCGCTTCTCATGGAAAAAACTTTGAGAACTTTATATATATACAAGTGTTTTAATGGTAATATAGAGCATTCTTGAAATAAAGGCCAACTACTTGTTAGTCTGGATTTTTTACATACGATTGGGACAATATGCTTCTGCGCTGAAATCACCGGGTTAAGCGTATTGTTGTAGGCACCACCCCAACTAGCTATACCGAATTGAAGTTTTGAATGAATAAGACCAAAGTAAATGGTAGTAAGTAGGTTTTTTGAACAGGTTCGTTTTAATAGAAATAGTTTACGAGTCAAAGCTATCATATATTTCTTAAGATTAGTAGTATGAAATTTCCAGTTTAAGTTTTGATCTATAAATACTCCTAGGTATTTAAATGTTTTAACAAACTCGATCTCAAAACAACCATTAGAACATACATTATCTTTCAGAAAACTACATTTACGACAAGAATGAGTGCCTAAGCTAAGTTTTTCACATATTGCTGAATGAAACATAACTTTGCAATCAGTAAGTGGAAAATTATCTTTGAGATTGCAGAGCATAATCTTAGTCTTTTCACTAACGATAAGTTCGTGCCTGGCAAACCATTGTCTTAGAACAAATAAATCCTGTTGCAAATCTGTGACCGATTGAAATACGGAACTATTTGTGTATGTCAAAGCCATGTTATCAGCGAACGTAGTTATACTACTTTTCAGTGGCTGATTGAAGAGAGAGTTAGTATATATTAAAAATAAAATCGGACCCAAAACAGAGCCTTGAGGTACACCGGCTACTAATTCCAAAGCATTGCTATAAACTCCATCAATTTTAACCCTTTGATGTCTACCAGAATGGTATGAAGCAAACCAATCAAAAACTTGACCTCTAAACCCAGCCTTATAAAGTTTTTCTAAAAGTATCTGATGGTTTACCATTTCAAAAGCTTTAGTCATGTCAATAAACAACGCTAAAACACTATTGTTGTTATTGAAACCTTCACTAACTTCGCTACAAACCTTCAGTATAGCGTCCTCAGTAGATCTACGTTCACGAAAACCAAATTGATTTTTGCTAAAATAATCGTTTTTATTTAGAAATAAAATCATACGATCTTTCACAAGTTTTTCCAAAAGTTTAGCAAATGTAGGTAATAATGATATAGGTCTGTAATTACTACACTACAACGACTTATAATTTTTGTTCTTGCATAAACTAATAGTTGCTTGAATCACATGGCATCCTATTTTTAAAACCAACTACGAACGGAGTTGTTTTAGTCAAAGTAGCCATCATTCGATGTTATTTGGCAATTTATGGCTTACAATAATAGAGTATATTTTGTGAGAATTATCAAAGCCACAAGTTAATCTTATCATCGAAATCGAAATTAAAATCGAAAAGGAACAGTATTGAATCATTTCAGTGAAATGAAAATGATCGACTGATCGATTAATTGAAATGATCGGATGATTTTCGTAATCGATTGTTGAACGATTTGATCATTTGAAATGAAAGCCGCCATACTTTTTGTCATTGAGAAGCTTCCGTTCTTCAAAATATTTCTTGAGCTGATAATTGATAATTAACTCCTGGATACCGGTAATATCTGTCTCTTATCGCTTGAGGACAGACTCAAACTTTTGGGTAGCAGTTGTTGTGCAACGTGTTATCACGTTATATGTGCATACTCTCAATTTGTTTTCTATTCATGTTTTGTGTTTTGTTGTCATCTGAGGGTAACCATTGTCCGAGCATCTTCGTGTATCCCGAGTTGTAATCTATAAGCCCTTCCAGGACCGGCCCCAGCTAAATTAGAGTCTCGCGCAAGCTTCATCAGTGGCGCCCCTGATTTGGGGTGATTGGCGGAAGAAGTAAATTCCTCCTTTGTAATGCGTTTTTTTAACGAGGTATCCCCAAGATGGATTTTTATCAAGAACTAAGAAATCAAAAATATATCACAAAAATAATAGTAATTGAAGAATACAAAAATATTTTTAAAACTAGTCATAAAATATATCACAAAAATTTAGGAACTGAAAAAATATTTTTTGAAGAAAAAAATATTTAAAAACTAATTCAAAAACATAACATACAAATAAATAATTAACTCATTAATTATTGTTGAATTAAAAGTCTAATATTCATATTTACATATTTATTCAGAGTCGGAAGTAATAACAAAATTATTATTTTAATAAAAATAAATGGAACCGAATTTATTGCAATAGATTAACTTTTCTGGCTTCTGTTTTAGCAAACTCAATTACCAGATCATCATAATGTAATGACTTCACAAGCTCTTTCTCTATAGCCATGATTGACAAGTCAACTTATCTTTCTTGAGTTATTTGTGTCCTGCAGTAGTTTTTTATTAATTTTAGTTTCGAAAAACTACGTTATTTGAGGAAACTGTGATGGTTTTTTCTAGAATTAGAGCTATGGCTTCAGCTGATTGCACGTTAGTGAATTGTTCTTTTGATCGCATTTCCCACTAAAGAGTTCTTAGTAACTTCCAGAACTAGAACGCTGTTAGATAAATTAACAAACGGACTTTGTAAATACTTACTAGTTATAGATATTATTTGTTTTTTAAATATCAAACTAGATTAATATGCAAACTAAAATTTTACTTCCTAATGACTGCAGTGTTTCTATTCTCAACGTTTACAGCCTCAGATATTTCAATAAGAGCTATACTATATCTCCTAAGATTTTTTTTAATGGTTTTAAAGCATTAAGTATACTCCCATCTGGTTTCAGAAACGGGTTTTAAGGTCAAACCAGCGAATGTTTTCTTATATATGTATGTACGAGTATGTCTCAAAGCATTGTTGAACCTAATACAAAGTTTTACAGGCATTGAGCAATGTCAAAAAACTTAACAGCTTCGAACGAACAGCAAGCTGAATCATAAACAACCAACAACAATCAAAGCAGCCTGAACTAAATAAGCTCTTGGTTCAAGACACTCAATTTTGTTTTTAACACCAGCCTCTTTTCCTTTCATGTTTGAAGCATTATCATAACCTTATACATATACACTACTGGAATAGTAGAGTAGCAAGTTTTATTCTCAATAAAGATTCCCTATCTTTTATTTTGTTTTGAGTTTTTTTACCACAATAGACCCTTTTTTAAATGTAAACAATGACTGGCAAGCAGGCCCGGATTAATAGGGGGCTCGGGGGGACTGAAGCCCCGGGCCCCGCGGAAACGAGGGCCCCATCCCATTAAGAAATTTAAACCGTAAAACCGCGATATTCAAACTGTACGAACTAATAAACCCCAAAAATAAAAACCGAAATTAGTTGACCCCACAAAATCCAAACTCGATAGCTATATACCGCAAAAAGGTTTAACCAATATAGCCCAACTCACAATAAATCCCATAAACTTTAAACCAACATAGCTCAACTCGCTAATATCTCCAAAAAGTCAAACCCACATAGCCCAAGTCTTATTCTTATTTCACCTTTTAAAATACTTAACTGGATCGTTGAAAAACAAATGATTGACATTTTTCCAAATGTTCATATAGCCCTTAGAATAATCGTAACAATACCCATAGCTTATTGTGAAGCAGAAAGATCTTTCTCAGTCCTTAAAAGAATACAAAATGTACCGATCTTCGAAGTTGGAAGAAAGATTAACATCTTTAACTCGTTTAGCAATCGAACCCGCCGAATTATTAAGATCGATTGAGTTTAATAATTTGATTCAAGATTTTGTAAAAATGAAATAGAGAAAAAATAAAATGCACGACTGGGTCGCACGAACTTGCTCCTATGTAATAGACTAAGAATTTCAAAAATGAATGTTATTAGAGAAAAATTGTTCATAAGCATAAAATTAATTTTTTAAATGACTAAACCAACTTCTTTAGTAGTTGGAGGTAAAAATAGGATGCCATGTGCTTTAAGCAAATATAGGTTTATGCAAGAACAAAAATTATAAGTCTTTGTAGTGGTTTCTTAAAAAAATAAGCTTCTATAAACAAAATTTTTAAAACATTTTTAAGAAAAAATTTTGGTACGTCAATTTAAAGTTTTTATTGTTTTTCGAATAAATTTTAGATTTTTTACAAAAAAAAAAAATATTGAGCCGTTTTCGAGACATTGAATTTTCCAAGATTATAGATTTTTTTTCAAAATTCAAAAAAAAATATTTTTCTTAAAGTTTTGAAACGCAATGTTTTAAGAACTTCTTAGAAGTTTTTCTCTAAAAAATTCATTAAAATCCGTTATGTCGATGATGAGAAATTCAAAATTTAGAAACATCGTTCTATGGTAGGTACAGTCAGTAATATATCTTGTTTTCAAATTTTTTTTTATTAAATTATAGATCCTAAAAATTAATTGAAAGAGAAAAATTTAAGCAAAATTCTCGGAAGCATTTTCGAGAAAAATACAATTTTCGATAACCATTTTTTTAAATTTGTTTGGAGGGTACCGTTATTTTTAGGTAAAATAAATTGCTTTTCTCATAATCTTATAGATTATTTTAAGAAACTTTCATTTATCGAGTTTTAAAAAAATTGATCATAGGGTTTTCGAAATATTGAGTTTTCAAAAAAAAAGTTTGAAAATTTCTTAAAAAATGCAAAAAAATTTGTTTCCAAATTTGAATACACAATACTATTGAATTGAAACTGCAGTCTTAACATACAAAAAAATGATCAAAATCGGTCGTACCGTTTTTGGGAAAATCAAAAACCAAAAATATGGTTGCAAGGAAGGTACCAAAAATAACCGCTTTTTGGAAAAAATTCTACAACCATTACGTAGCTTTAACTAAATGAAATTTTTTGAATTTTTTTTTTTTAAATCTGTGGGACAGTTTTTGAGAAAAAAAAATATTTATAAAATTTAGAAAAAAAAATCGTATTGCAGTACCATTGTTTTTGGTCTTAAAAAAAGGGGGGGAAATCAAGACCCATATCTACCAAGTTTGAAGAAAATTAGCCCCGGGTGTCAAAAATTATTAATCTTATCGGAGGTTGGAGCACTTGGGGGATAGCTTCTTGGATTTTCGATGCGTCAACTCCTCGACGCATCATCTCAGAGCGTGGACTCCTAGTGCCACGGGTTATTGGGGGTTGGCTCGCTTGGGGTTTTGGACGCTCTGGGTTATAAAGGGTTGGTTTGCTTGGGTTTTATATCTTTTTAGGGGCCTCAAATTCGAAATAGCCCCGGGCCCCCATTTTCTTTAATCCGGGCCTGCTGGCAAGAATAAAAAAATAGAGAAAATGAGAAATTAAATAAAACAGATTCACTCATTAACGACAAACCTCAACATTAGTCATCGCATCATCATCACTCATTATTTCCATATCTTATATCTCATCTCATATCTCATAAAGAGAGGCCAGTGCCAAACTAAAACATAGTACAAGAAACACTCAACCGGAAGGGTTTAAATTCATAGACGCTACTTTTAATTTTGCGCGCTGTTATGTCAATGAGTATGAATTTTGTACCTCAGAATTTCTTTTTGAGTAACATTGCTGACTTCGATTTCATATAGAAGAACTGACATCGGGCGCATGTTATCAACATGCAAGCTGTTAATTGTTTAATTGTTCTGTATTTCCTGTTCAAATTTCGTTTTATGTTAAACTGCATAGGGAAGTGTTATAAAAATAAAATAAATGCCTTCACTCATACGCGCGATGGTGATAGAAATGAAGAATAACGTAACAGTAGATTGATAAAAAGAAAAATAGCAAATATGTAGGTAGGTATCTGTTGTTAAGCGAAGAAAATCGTGCACTTTGTAAAGATTTTTACTGTGGGAGTGTGGGTGTGTTTAGGAAATTAAACATAGACTTATTTTTGGAATAGTGGATATGTACCTATATATATCTGTTTTTAAGTTCGGAATTAGCTTTTCTTTATATAATGAATATCAATATTGGTATGGGCTATAAAAAGAAATGAGACTTCAAAAAGAAGGTAGGTAGTGGTTATGAAGTAGTGGCTTTTTTAACGCTTGCCCAAGGCACCCCTTGGGTTCAGCCCCCTGCGCCCTTCATACGTCCATAGCTTGAGTACAATTCCCATATTTGGACAGGTGCTCTAAAATCTCACTTGAGTCTCTTGAATATACGAGTAGTTGCATTCCCTTAAACAATTTAACATTAATACAGAGAGTGCCCATAAGTTTATCCATGAGCCGAACTTTGGCTGTATCTACTGTTAAATTCAGAGATTCTTTTTTCATCCGCCAAACACGAATGTGGAATGCTTTATCCGACTTATATATTATATTTACATATTCAAAACCAATGTGCATTGGTATTTCCTTTAAAATTCTCTTCACGCTCGCAATGCACTGTGCTCAAATATTTTAATGGTAGCCATAATCCCTTTAGGGCGCACAAAGTCATAAAAAGATGAACTAAAACTTTTCTACTCGTCAGGAAAGTTAATCTGTACACACAAAACCCAAGGTCCTTCCTTAATTCTAAGACAGCAGGTTAGATGTTCCGAAGTCACAAATCCACGTAGAGTACGGAAGAGTTGCAATCGAATAATAAAATTATTCATCCGTTATCCTTACTTCTTCAGATCAACTTACAAGCCCTGAAAAGACTTAACTGGCATCAGCTCTAAGTTAAGTTATGCAGAGAATCCTTCCGGTGGTGGCGTCTTTTCCAAAGTGCTTTGGTGGGAGCACTTTTTTCGTTGTAGGTTAATTAATAGTGCCTTCCTACTACACTCCAATCTTCGTGGAGTCACCAAAGCCAAGTCTTCCATAAATTGGGATATTTATTAAATATGAACCTACCCACATGTGTTCCGAGTGAATTAAGTGTTCAAGGAAATAATAACCAAGCAACACTTGCTTCCCCGCGTCACAGTTCATTACCAAGCAATATTTAATACCAGTTTATTCTTCTACAAACTATTCCGTTAGATAATGTCACTGTTTCTTATCCAGAAACATGGCTAATGCTAATTGTTCATATGCAGTTCTAGAAACCAAAACATCTCCTTACATTAAATGCGCTTCCTGCATTTTCCCGGTATTTGTATCTCAATGGTTTTCATGCGCCAATCAATAAGCAATACAACTAGCATTTTAACGATCGGATATGAAGTTAAAAACGGATGAAGTCCCATGTTTATCGGAGCTAAAGCATTAAGAAAATTGTTCCCGATGATTAGATACGAGTATGCTTTTCCAAACAAGTTCAGCAATTTCTCGTTGCTCCATTATCTTATGGGTGACTAGACAAAGTCTTGAGAAATCAACTCCGATTGAAATATAATAAAACGAATAATTTTATTACTAGGACTTGAACCAACGGGTCTAGACTATAATTCCAGAGTTTAGTCTAAGTCTGGCGAAGCTATAAATCTCTAAGATTATGATCTTACCTAGAAACCGCTCTGCACTATGTCTAAATATTTTTTAATTTCTAATTTTATGATCAAAACAAAACAAAATTTGGTAACAAATATGTTTTTTTTTTCGACAACTTTAACCCCAATCAAAAGATAATAAAACGGCGACGACTACGTCAGACATTGTTTGAAAATAAAAAAAAACATCCATGATGGTTGCAAACAAAATTTGACTGCATAACATCATTAAAAGTATCTAAACCTCAACATCTTAAGTAAGTGGTCTAGAATATTGTATAGCTAGATACACCTCCACGAAAATCAAAATAAAAAAACCCATCTGAGTTGATTGATTTGGTAAACAAAAAACCCGTACCGGCTTGAAGGTGCCAAAATAACTAAGTCACTTGCTTCCTGCCGCGCCACCATGCTGCTCTATCCTATGTTGCTCCAGATGCCCGCGCATCTTCTTCATGAGGTAGTGTGTAGTGTGGAGTCAATTTATAATTTTATCAATTGCCCCGGATTCTGGAGTATGGGGCAAGGAAGTAGGGAAATTCATGGAATATGCTGCAGACGTGTGTTTTTATTGCCACAGCAATTAAATATGAAATAAAATGCGTGCTTTAATATGAAATAGATGTGTGTGCTTAGGAACAGGATATCTAAAGAAGATTACATTTTTATTTTTTGGATACATTGTGTAGTTATGATGATAAAGGTAAGTTGTGATATAATTAGACCTTTTGTTGCTATGCTTATTATACGCAAAACAATGTATAGTTCACCCCTATTCCCTTGGATCGATGGACAAACGGGGCGCTAGAGCGGCCTTCAAAACAGCAGGTGTGCTTATTATTACCAAAGAACATTTTTAATTCGAAGAAGATTCAGATAAATCGCTGGCAATAGAAATTCATAAATGTATCTTAATTAGTTCTGATGATTGCGGGGTGCACGAACGCTTTTGATCGACCATTTAAGAGGGGAGTTCAATGAATTTAATTGAAATTAATCGAAAAGCTTAATCGAATTAGTTTTTATATCGAAAATCGATAAAATGCAATGAAATTAATTAAATTCTAAATAAGTGGTGATTGTTTGTTCTTTAAAATTGAAATATACATAAATACCAGATACGTTGAAAACTCTTTAGTGTGTAGATATTTATAAAACAGAACAAATGATGGTTATTGTGAAAATGCCTAGAATTTGAAATTGTACCCAATACAAAAATTCTGTAGGTATATGTATCTGTTTTATGCACTTTCTGCCAAGAAAACTGAAGTACAGTGTTATTAGAAACAATTTGGCATTACTGCTACGAAGTTTAATACAAACATTTTTTATAACCATTTTTGATAAAATTGAAAATCCCTGCAATTACCAGCTCCCATTAGGCTTGCAAGGAACGACTCGTAGGGGTCCTCAACCTAGTGACATATACTAGAAACAGAGTTCCCTGAGAGTTTGCTCAATATGTCCTCACCGGATGATCAAGTCTCTCGTTTCCATTAGACAACAAGACTTTGTCAAAGGTAAGTCCACAACGACTAACTAACCTCGTTCCGTATCATTTAGCCTGTCAACCTTATAGAACAGAAATGAAGTCGACTTTGTCTCATCCGATTTCAATAAGACCTTTGACAAAATCTCACATAAGCTTATTCTATTTAAACTGTCGACACTTATGTTTGAACCTATCTTCTTAAGATGGATTTATTCTTACCTGAAAAATCGTTACTACTCGTACAAAGTTCGATTCAGATCTTCCTTCTCGGATAATTTCTTAGCTACCTCCGGGGTCCCACAAGGCAGCAACTTAGGACCTCTTATTTGTATTCTTACTATTATCGATATTGAAATGGTGATCAAATATTCCCATATCGCACTCTATGCCGATGATACAATGTGTGTCAAGACTATTTTTTCGACATAACGCATCTAAAATCTACCTTCTCCATTATCAGCCGATAACATTTAACGTCGTTTTCTACCTTTCGCACTTCGTTTTTGTCTGTCTTTGAATAACCTTCTTATTCTACCAACTTCTATTATTTAACTTGAATAAGCTGGAAGAACGAGGAGCAATGAGAGATATTCTCTTCATTCATCAACTACTTTCAGAATCTGTTGACTACCCAACTCCATACAATTCTATATCTTCCAACAATTCCAGAAGAAACCCTTGTCACTTCTATTTGCCTACCGACCGTTCCTCTCATAGCTCCACCGAAAACCTATTACTCGCATGCTTTGGAGGATTAATTACAACATTCACTGTTTCGACTTTAACCTCAGTTCACTCTGTCTCCTAACTTACACTCAGTATTTATAATCATCCTTCAAATTCACTCCATCCTTTCTTTAAAGGTCATTCATTGAATTCAGTTAAAAGATTGGAGTCGCCGCCGCGCCGTCTCGAAATGAATTCAAAAGAATGTAAAGATTTTATGAACTCTCAGCAGGTTTTGTTTTATAGTTCATTCAAATGCTGGATTTATTGAGATCCTAATAATGCTGAACATAAATAAAGCACGAACAATGAGGAAATTAGGGGTAGATCTTATATATAAAATTCTCGTGTCACAATGTTAATTACCATACTCCTTCGAAACAGCTTGACCGATTTTTATAAATTTTTATATGCATATTTATTAGATCTGAGAATCGGCTACTATTTATTTTTCGGTATCGACCCCTAACATTTACAGTATTTACAGTCAATCCAAGGCAGATTGAGTGCATTTATTTTCGACTGTTGTTGGTTAATGTTACTGGCCCATTGTCATTTCTAGATATTCGTAAAGTGAATGGGCAATAGTATCCAACGTATAAAGATGCATGCCTTGCGCTCGGCTTGCTGGAAGACGACAACCAGTGGGAAAGAATGCTTGCTGAAGCAGCATTAAACAGTACAGCAATACAAATTCGTCTACTAACGGGTGATTTTTTTGAGGTTAGGATTTTCATGCATTAGTATTTGACAGATCACGCGGGATTTCAGACATGGTGTCAAAGAGAAAGATGCTCAGTATGCTTTGACATTTCATCATGAATAGACTTACTAACGAGCAACGCTTGCAAATCATTGAATTTTATTACCAAAATCAGTGTTCGGTTCGAAATGTGTTTCGCGCTTTACGTCCGATTTATGGTCTACATAATCGACCAAGTGAGCAAACAATTAATGCGATTGTGACCAAGTTTCGCACTCAGTTTACTTTATTGGACATTAAACCAACCACACGAATGCGTACAGTGCGTACAGAAGAGAATATTGCGTCTGTTTCTGAGAGTGTTGCTGAAGACCGTGAAATGTCGATTCGTCGCCGTTCGCAGCAATTGGGTTTGTGTTATTCGACCACATGGAAGATTTTACGCAAAGATCTTGGTGTAAAACCGTATAAAATACAGCTCGTGCAAGAACTGAAGCCGAACGATCTGCCACAACGTCGAATTTTCAGTGAATGGGCCCTAGAAAAGTTGGCAGAAAATCCGCTTTTTTATCGACAAATTTTGTTCAGCGATGAGGCTCATTTCTGGTTGAATGGCTACGTAAATAAGCAAAATTGCCGCATTTGGAGTGAAGAGCAACCAGAAGCCGTTCAAGAACTGCCCATGCATCCCGAAAAATGCACTGTTTGGTGTGGTTTGTACGCTGGTGGAATCATTGGACCGTATTTTTTCAAAGATGCTGTTGGACGCAACGTTACGGTGAATGGCGATCGCTATCGTTCAATGCTAACAAACTTTTTGTTGCCAAAAATGGAAGAACTGAACTTGGTTGACATGTGGTTTCAACAAGATGGCGCTACATGCCACACAGCTCGCGATTCTATGGCCATTTTGAGGGAAAACTTCGGAGAACAATTCATCTCAAGGAATGGACCGGTAAGTTGGCCACCAAGATCATGCGATTTGACGCCTTTAGACTATTTTTTGTAGGGCTACGTCAAGTCTAAAGTCTACACAAATAAGCCAGCAACTATTCCAGCTTTGGAAGACAACATTTCCGAAGAAATTCGGGCTATTCCGGCCGAAATGCTCGAAAAAGTTACCCAAAATTGGACTTTCCGAATGGACCACCTAAGACGCAGCCGCGGTCAACATTTAAATGAAATTATCTTCAAAAAGTAAATGTCATGGACCAATCTAACGTTTCAAATAAAGAATCGATGAGATTTTGCAAATTTTATGCGTTTTTTTTTTAAAAAAAGTTGTCAAGCTCTTAAAAAATCACCCGTTATTTGCTATAGTGTTGACTACATGTTTCCCAACGCGAGCAGAGATATTGTAGGATAATCACAAAGATTCAATGACTGATGATATATTGCATCAACATCGTACACGGTTCAATGATCTAACGATAACATTCAGCGACGCTATGTACAATGAAGCATTGATTGCTATTGAGGATCTTTGCATTATCATTGCCAACTTACCACTCAGTCATTTTGGTATGAATTCGCCAAATCGAACTTCATCTGATTTGATGAACACTGAAATGAATCGTTAACTGCAGTACAACACAGTAGAAATGGCGACGATTGTTACTCGCAATGTCCCACTAATGAATGAGGAACAAAGAACCATTTACGACCGCATTATGTTCGCAGTTTCAGTAGGACAAAGTGGGTTCTTCCTTTTGGATGCACCAGGTGGAAATGGCAAAACATTCCTTATTTCGCTAATTCTCGCCAAAATACGATCAAATAATGGCATCGCATTGGCCGTTGCATCATCGGGCATTGCGGCAACTTCATTTGATGGAGGCAGAACAGCTCATTCAGTATTTTAGTTGCAGGTATCATACAAATCTATTGATACAGTTTGCGATGCCAGTGAAGCTGTAAATTTTTCAACAGAGTTTTTGAACTCACTGGATTTTCCAGGCATGCCACCGCATAATTTACAATTGAAGGTTGGATCTGCGATTATTTTGCTTCGTAATTTGAACCCGCCACGGCTCTGTGCAACGGTACGCGATTAGTTATTCAAAAATTAATGAAAAACATTAATCGAAGCTAGCATTTTAAATGGCAAGTTCCGAGGTGAAAATACTCGTATATTAGTGCTTAGAAACCCTATTATACCTACAGATGTGCCAATTCAATTTAAACGTATTCATTTTACGATTAGATTGGCATTTGCAATGACTATCAATAAGTCCCAAGGCCAATGCCGATGTCTATTTGTGGCTTAGATTTGAGCATACCATGTTTTTTCACACGGACAATAATACGTGGTATGATCTCGATCGGATAAACCATCCAGTTTGTTTGTGTTAGCTTAAGATGGGCTAACAAAAAATATTGTTTACCCTATAGCATTAAGAGATTGATATTGTTTGTTAGCGTTATTGACGTTATTAATTAATTATATATATAATTTTAAGGAATAAATTATAATAAATTAAAAAAATTAATGTTTGGTGTTTTGCTATTTTTATATTCCCTCATCGTTTACAGCGCTCCATGGCTCTATGCCTCTTTCACTCATATACCCCATCCTTACACACTTACAATAAGTTAGAAATTCCCTAGAAATAATGTATATGGCAAAACATCGTTAGCCGGCCAGCTAGTTATTTTATAATAGTGTTGTACGACTAAGAGCCCACAGCAATTTTTGGGTGAGATTGATAAAAAAATAATAAGCATAATTAGATAGGCCTTTTATAGTTTTTTACAAACGTGAAAGTCTTGCATACTCTAGTGGGAGCAATAGTGCATAATAGTGTATCAAGTATGCAGTTCTTTCCAAGTCCAAATAATTGTGATAACAACTTTGCCGAAATGTAGAGTTAAGCCCCCTGATTGAAAATATCGAGGTCCAAGACGTTTTACAGACAGCCTTCTGCCTGCCAGACGCAATAAGAATAGGCTACTTCTTGCACTAAGAAGGCCACCTTCAAAACGTCTTGGACCTCGATATTTGCAATCAGGGCATTTAGCTCTTGATTTTGAAGTTATGCAAAATTTTATATCGCAATTTTTTAGACTTTGGAAAGAACTGCATACTTGATGCACTATAATGCACTATTGCGCCCACTAGAGTATGCAAGACGTTCACATATATAAATAACTATAAAAGGCCTATCTAATTATGCTAATTATTTTTTGTTATCAATCACACCCAAAAATTGCTGTGGGCTCTCGGTCTATAAAAAACGAATCTCTGTATTTGACTGAGTGAATTTATGAGCATTCCTAGAGAAACCGGTACCACGGGTGAGCTGATTGAGGGGAGGAATGCAACTGGCTACTTCGTGTGAGCATTTTGAAAAAAGCGATAAAACAATGAGACATGAAACTTTCTGCGATGATGTAGCTTATCAGCTTAAACCGTAATACTGATTATGTTTGAAAACAAACCATAATTTCACGTCATTTTAATTCAAAGTCCATAAGCGCATCATACATACATGCAGCCCAAGATTAGATAGAAACTCGTCTTTTAACGAATTCGATGCGCTGTACGACTCTATCCAGAGAATTGTTTCCCATTTTCGGCACAGTGAAATCGTTGTAAGGGGCGATTTCAATGTACACAATTCTTCGTGCCTGCGTTGTTCTGGTCAGAAGACACCCGAAGTAAGGTATGCCGAGATTTTTGCTGAGTTAAACAATCTGGCTCAGCTGGTTAACGAGCCGCCAGAATGCCCTAGACTTGTTTCTTACCTCTGACCAGGGTTCGAACCTTGCTCCGTTCGGAGCAAATTTGCTCCGATTTTTCGAGATTCACTCCACTTTTTCCACACAGACAAACTGTCTAATTTATATACAAATATGACATTGTTGAAAAAAAACATTAAACCTTTGCTAAAAATTCTTTTTGAATTTGTAATTTGTTTATTTTTACAAAACAATTTTTGAAAATAATACTAAGTTTTCCAATGAAACATGTGATTTATTTTTCTTTTTTGATAATACTATTTTTTTATGTTCATATGTATGTTTTAATATTCCTGAAAAGTAAGGATTTTCTTTTTGATTCAAATTAGCTTTTTTAGTCCACAAAAATTGGCGTTTCGTCCGGGTGATCTCACATGGACTCATCAGTTGACTTGTGAGGACCTTGTCAATACGCAATTTTTGTTAAGTTCAGTTCATCTTATATGAATTTTTTGACAAAAATCCAATGTGAACTATATCCAACAAAGATTAGAATTGTAATCATTAATGTTGGAATTTTTTTTTTTTTGCCCGTAGCCTGGCATTGAATATTTATATGAAGGTTTTTATAATACAAACTCTATATACAACTTTTGTGGACTAAAGGCCAAAAAAGCTAATTTGAATCAATAATTCAACAAGTCCAATAATAGTGCTAAGTCTTCTACTTGGCTGATTTATTTCAGTAGTATATAGAGTTTGTATTATAAAAACCTTCATATAGATTTTCTTTTTGTTTCAAATCTACTCCGGAAATCTTGCATTTGCTCCACTTTTTTTTTTCAAATTTGCTCCGAAATTTCATGACTGAGGTCCGAACCCTACCTCTGACACTGATAAATATACTATTAGTGTACTATCGCGCCTAGTCATATCAAAACATTGTATTTTATATTTCTCGTGTAAACAAAATCCAGTTAGAGAAAACACTCCTAAGAGAACCGTTTGACAAGTTAGCCAACTGGAACGGTCTCAGTGTTTTCTTCAGGAACTTTAACTGGTCAAAATGCTTATTCGATAGTGACGTGGAGTCCAGTGCATATATGATTACAAATTTAATCCTTTTCGGAATGAGAAATTTTATCCCGAATAGGGAAAAATCTATCAAACCGAAAGAGAAATCATGTTTTGATTATAGCTGTAAATAGGTTATTAGGGTCAGACAAGTAAGTTTCCGATTTTATAAATCCAACCCTACTAATAGGAATAAATACAAACAAGCTAGAAAGACCTGTAACAATCAAATTTAAAGAATCTAATTTTTGCATGATCAAAAATTTCGGAAAAAAATACTACAATGTCGCAAAAGTAGTAAACAGTTTTGGTCATTTGTAAAAAATGCACGCAATACTATACTTCGTCTTCGGTTCCAAGGCTAGTCAACGCTCAATGACATTCTTTACGTGAGCCAATTGACTTGCAGCACAGTTTGGTGTCAATTCGACGTTACCAGAGAGTGACATGATTCCTCCTGTTCTTGAGAGTATAAACGATTTTATGGGACAAATATTCTTTCGCACTCGTTCAGTTGGAAGAGTACTGAAAGATCTCGATATACACAAATCCGCTGGCCCGGATAGTATCCCCCAATTGTTCTGAAAAGCTGTTCTTCATCGGTAGAAAAACTATTGCGTAAGCTTTTTCATCTGTCTCTCTACTAGGGCCAAATTACCGCTTCAGTGACCGAGTGAGTGAGTCCCATCAGTAATCGAATGAACTAATGATCACTTTGGCATGATGACATTCGTAGTTTAACGTATCGTACATTTATTTGAAATTGTAGTAATTATATTCTACTACATCGAGTTTCTATTGGTTTTTATCGAGTCTTTTTGGTTGACAGATGGAATTTGTATTTATTTCATTTATTTTAGGACAAACAAATTTTATTCTTTGGTATAAACAAAGTTTTTTCGTTGTGGTTTGACATGAGTTCCGCCATTAAATTTTTATGTTGTTGATAAATTTTGTTTAAAAAAAGATAAATTTGGTAAAAAAAAAAATAAAAAAAAAAAAAACAATAAATACAATAATTCTTACGTTTTATTCCAGAATTCACATTTCAAATCAAATACTTACACACTATCAGTGGGCTGTTCATCCAACGAATAAAGTTCTGTTCGATTACTGAAGAGAGAATGTCAAATTATGGTACTTTATTGCTCGATGACGTAAGCGTTAATGCCAAACTCACATAATTCAGTGATTTATTACTCGAAAACTGATGCTTTAATTTGGCCCTTGGTCTCTTTCCTAGAGGATAGAAAGCACCATTTGTCCAGCCTGTCCCCTTCTAACTACCGTCCAATTGCACTTACATCGCTGATAAATTAAAATTATCATCTCAAGAAATATCTTGCAGAATGAAAGTTTTTCAAAGACCGGCAGTAGAGATTTCGTAGCAATAGGTCCACTGGTGACCTGCTGGTTTGTCTCGTCCAACAGTTGTACCATCGTTTTCAAAAGCATTTGATAGATTTTGGCATCAAGCTCTCTTATCAAAAACGCATGCATTTGGTATTGATAATTCTCTTCTGGACTAGAAACTACCCTTCGAACCGCTCAATACTAGTTGTATTAGATGGCTTTAAGTCTGAAGTTCATAAAATAAATTCTGACCGGCCACTGGGTTCCGTTTTGTCTCCGACTTTCTTTCTCATATTCATCAATGATCTTATATCTGAAACTTCTAATCCAGTAATTTGTTTTGCTGATGACAGTACTTTCAGCTTATTAGCTCATATTAGCCTCCATTCCAGTTGCACGTTCTTGTTCTTCATATGTGGATTTTGAACGCCAGGGTATGATAAGCTTATTAAATTCTGATCTCGATAGCATTGTCAAATGGGGAACAAAAAACCGCGAAGAATTTAATGCTTCAAAAACAGAACAGCTTTCAGTTCTCGGTATGTGTATCAGAGACCTCCTTGTTTCGAATGACGACATTGCCAAAAACGCTGCTAAAAGAGCTTAGAAATTTGTCACCCCTTCTTATTCTTCTTTAGCTGCACTACACGAATGTTTCCAACTCTATGTTTCCCTCTCATTATGATATTCAGGTATTCAAAAACAATGTGTATCGGTATGTCCTTTTAAATCCTGTTCTACTTTCTTAAAAGCTCGGACTGTGCTCAACATTTTAACTTACTTACTTACTTACTTAACCGGCTCCCGATCCATGGAGGGTCTCTGCCTGAGTTATTGCGGTCTTCCATCGGTTGCGATCCCCCGCGAGCTCCCTCCAGTCGTCGGGACCAAGCGCTCTTGCGTCTATAACCGCCTGGTCCCTGTAGCGGAGGTTCGGTCTTCCTCGTCGTCTCGAACCTGGGGGCTTGGATTCGAAGATTTTCTTGGCTGGAGCGTTGTTGTCCATTCGCTCGATGTGACCGAGCCAGTGTAGTCGACGTGTTTTGGCTTTTTGGACTACATCCACATCTTGGTACAGCTCGTATAATTCACGATTGAATCTTCTTCTCCATTCGCCCTCTTCGCATATAGGACCAAATATCCGCCGAAGAATTTTTCTCTCGAAAGTGCCCAGTATCAATTCCCCTTTTTTACTTATCGTCCAGCAGTCGGCGCCGTAGAGTAGAACTGGTAAAATTAGCGTTTTGTATAGCGTGCACTTTGTCTTTCGAGAAAGGAGTTTTGAACCCATTTGTTTGGCCAAACCGAATTAGCAGCGGTTTGCTAGGGT
Source organism: Philhelius festivus (assembly GCA_963931855.1). Lineage (NCBI taxonomy): Eukaryota > Metazoa > Arthropoda > Insecta > Diptera > Syrphidae > Philhelius > Philhelius festivus. The sequence goes on along the minus strand of CAWVOZ010000189.1, from coordinate 103,204 downwards.
AATTCTTCGTCGAATTTCCACTAAGGTGTCATTCGTGGGATTGATGTTCGTTCCGAGGTAGGTGAACTCCTTGACTACCTCGAAATTACTGCTACCAACAGTGACGTTTTGTCCTAGGCGATGGACAGCTGCGGCTTTGTTTGTTGATAGCATATACTTTGTTTTGTCCTCATTAACTTCAAGACCAACGCGTTTCACCTGTTCATCAATAGCTGTGAACGCTTCTAGCACAGCACGCTTGGAGCGGCCGATGATATCGATGTCGTCCGCATATCCAAGCAGTTGGGAAGACCTGTTGAAAATAGTGCCTTCCAGGTTAACACCACTCTTGCGCACTATCTGCTCCAGGACTAGGTTGAAGAAATCACATGATAGCGCATCCCCTTGTCTGAACCCTGTGCACGTTTGGAATAGCTCGGATGAGCTGTTACCCATTTGCACGTTGCACCGCGTATTTTGTAACGTCATGCGGCATAGCTGGATCAGTTTTTTCGGAATCCCGAGTTCCGACATTGCCAATAGAAGCTCTTGGCGACTTATGCTATCATATGCGGCTTTAAAGTCGATGAAAAGATGGTGGCTCTCGACTTGAAATTCGTTGGTCTTTTCCAGGATTTGCCTCAATGTGAAGATTTGGTCTATCGTTGATCTGCCTGGCCTGAAGCCACACTGGTACGTGCCGATTATAGTGTTGCAGAAAGGTTTTAGACGCTCACATAGTACGGTAGATAGGATCTTGTAGGCAACATTAAACAGGGATATTCCCCTGTAGTTTTTGCAGGACATAGGATCGCCTTTTTTGTAGATTGGGCATATGGAGCTATTTGACTAGTCGTCGGGCATGCTTTCCTCCTCCCACACTTGGTTGATGAGCTGATGCATGCACCCTATCAGGACATCTCCTCCATACTTAAAGAGTTCCGCAGGTAGGCCATCCGAGCCTGCGGATTTGTTATTCTTGAGCTTGTGTATGGCTTTCTTAATCTCTTCAGTACTGGGTAGTGGGACTGGATCTTCATTGACTGGTCTTATGCTTCTTTGCTCCCCTGTGTTTTCGTCTAAATAATGCCCATTAAGCAGCTGCTGGAAATGCTGTTTAAACACGTCTACAATTCCCTGTGCTTCGGTGACTAGGTTCCCTTCGCTGTTTCGAAGAGCTTGCGTGCCGGGCCGGTCCTACAACCTGATGCCAGTTGTTTGGCTGTTTTATAGAACCGGCGGCGGGTGTTTGTGGCGGTGCTAGTCTCCTCGAGATACCTGAGCTGAGAAGCTGCGGCTGCTCTTTTCTTTCTGCGCAGGGTTTTTTTCTCCTCCCTTCTCTTTTCACGGTACTCCTCTTTTGCTGCTCTTGTTTTCCGTTGCAGCATTTGCATTCGTGCATTTTCCGTCTCCTGCTTCAATACCGCGCATTCATTATCATACCACGGGTTCTCCTAGGTGGTTGATAGCCTATGGTGGACTCGGCTACCTGCATTAATTAATTAATTAATGCCGGGTCGTTAGCCCGACGCACTAACCTCCAATCTGTAGGGCCATGGGTTTAGTGTTGCAATTGTTTCCTTGGTCAACACTCGCACTTACAAGTTTAGCAAGTCATGACATAGAGCCAAGATCAGTATCCGGCGGTTACCAACGAGGAGGTATTGTAAGCACTTGATGTGTAGGAAAAGATACAGTTCGAAGTCCCCAGTTCCTACAGCATCCAACTCAACATTTTAAGCGTTGTCAAAATCCCTGTAGTGGCAAATTATAAAAAAACATGCCAAACACAGAAATTTTAACAAAAGATCACTAAGGAAGTTAGCAATGTATTGGAATGATTTAAACTTAGATTTTAAAGGAATAGTTGAAGCCTTTACTGGAAGGAAAAAAGACAACAAACTTTTGAGCAAATGTATGATACCTCAAAAACTTGGAGCCAAATTACCGCATCAGTTTTCGAGTAAAACGTGACTGAATTATGTGAGTTTGGCATTACCGCTTACGTAGTCGAGCAATGGATTACACTAATTTGACATTTTTATTCGATCACTGGTGGGACTCACTCACTCGGTCACTGAAGCGGTAATTTGGGCCCTGACTTCAAATATGGGTGTGTTAAACATTTAACTCAGCTTTCCACTTACCAGTTCCCATCGATCGATGGTGGTTTATTCGCATAGATCTTAGGATTCACCACAAGAAAAAGTCTAAGCGATTTGAACTCATGACCTAGATGGCTTTGTTACCTTTGCGAGAGATAACCATATCCTCATAAGGGTCATAAGAAATTGGTTATCATGGTTCTCGCCCCATTAACGGTGTCGGCGTCAATAACGTCGTTTTCGAAAAAGTACAGACAAATGACGCCGGCAAAAATCCAAACCAAATACTAACTTTTTGGGGATGTCTTGTCACCTGGTGACCTTCGTTTGGGTTGCTGTTGTTCCATATATGGCTAATTTGCTTTGTAACATAGACCAGACATTCGTTCAAATATGCGTCTCGTTTCCAAAATGTGATTTTTCGGCCAAAATTGGGGCTCTCTTCCAAACGCTCCGAAACCCCTTTAGCGATCAAACGGCGATTTCTATGGCCATGAAAATTTTACTCCTGGCTCATTTGTAGGCTCAAGTTCCGAAGCTTAATTCTCCAAGTTGAAGTCTGCGAAAGGCTGAGCTCTTGTGTACATGGACTGCCTGGGTTCTCCCGAACACTTTTAAGGAACGCGTCGATGTTCTCGCTCCGTCTTGCGTTTCTTTGACGTAAGAATATGGGCATATGGATAATCGAACTGTTCGTCTCAAATATGACTATCATATACGTTGAAAAATCGACTGCGAAGGAAAACCACGTCTAGTTAAGACGGGCGCAACGCCCCCAATGTCATATCTAACGCTCAACCGCGTCACTTGCCATGGTGATTTGGTAACAGTATCAGTGCCTCCGGGCAGCCGAACCACCCTCCCACCATCGTTTAAAAAAAACCTGCCTCTTTCTCTTCTCTGACTGCCTAAAAGATTAAAATTAAATTAGAATAAGCCTGCATAAAATGCATGCATATTTTTAAACAACATTAATTTCCCATTCAATTTTATAATTTTACTTGCAGGGCCGAGGGTTCCAACATACTACTTGATCCAAATTTAATGTGCAAGAAGACACGACGCGTCCGCGGTAAATTGGCAGAAATATGTCGGCATGATTCTGTACTTCTGAAAGAGATCATCAATGGCATTAATCTGGGCTTCCGAGAATGTGAATTTCAATTCAAGAATCGACGATGGAACTGCACATCTCTGCGCAAAAGCATGAGAAAAATTTTAATGAAAGGTAAGTCTGAAGCCTCTGTTAAGCCCAAAGGTGCTGGTTGGCTGGCTGCTCGTTGTTGCACCGACCGCTAACAAAACACAAGAGTGCGCATGCGCATCGCACTGCATAGCATTATGCGTAGCGTATGCAGGTAGGTACGCGTACAATTGTGCTTAAAGCCCGAACCGAACAACGAAAGTCGCTTCACCAGCACACCGTACATGTAATAATATATCGGTACAGTCTGTCTGTCTGTCTGTCCGTACTGTACTATTTCGCTGCAGTATACGAGTACCTATGTGATTTGTGAAAACAATTTTCCAATTAAATTAATGAGATTTTTTGTTATGATAATTTCATCGCTCATGGAACATGTCGTTCCATGTCGGTGTTGTCTCTGCTGTTGACGCGCAGCTACTTTTCAAACGCAACTCAGGTGACATGTGCACATAGCTTTAAACGCGCAGTTTGCAGCTCACATCCTGCCCGCGCATCTGGAATCCTACCCGTGCCCGTGCAGCTTACAATATGGGCCACTATACACAAGATACAAAAATAAAAAAGACTCAACTCTCAAGCCTGTGATGTTGCACAGGTTGCTGGTAGCGGCTTGCGGGGCAACTTATAGGACTCGTGTATATTTATGAGATCACGCTTTAGTCCATCGGTGTCTGTGTGTTGACAACAAGTGGAACTGTCTGTCAGGCTGTGTCTATCTGTCTGTCAGCGAGGCTGGCGGCGAATGTGGAATAAAATATGTGTGTAGCTCAGCCTTCGGAAACTAAAGCGAGGTCGGCGAAATAAATTCCATTCAGAATCAGAACGCAATGCTGCACAGTACAGGCTGATACATCGGAAAGATGCTCCCTAACCAATATCGAAGGAAGGATACTCGAGGGGATACCATTGCACATCGGAGTCCTGATCTGCGCTGGACACACATACTGCTTGACCTCGAAACTAATCACCTTAGAGTTGCTTTGAAATGCGCATTATTTTCACTTCCGATGTTAGCCAGGTAGTTATAACAAGCTCCAGAGGTTCGACCAAAAGCGAGGATCTCTCATTAAGTCATGTAATAAATTGTCGGTATGTACCTAACCCATACGTTGCCGCCGCGCATCAGAACATAGTCGCACGATATGAGGCGAATTAACTTTATCGCATTGTCATCTCAAAGCTAAGGGATACCACTTTGATTCGCATTAAAGTGTCCAGAGTATCAATTTAAGTGTCCAACTTAGTTAACTTATTTGAAATTTATTGCGAAATTGAATGGGGTTTATGTGCGTCATCAGCTGACGCATTTGTACATTTCTTCCAAAACGATTCTCCATAGAGTCTTTACTTATGTGTAGTTTAAGGGAATTGAGTTTTCATTAAATTCTTGGGGTCTTTCAGGGGCGGATTAATGAAGAGATTCGTCCCTAGGCAACTAGACGACAGTGGAATGATTTCATTTCAAATTGAGATACATATTTCGGTTGCATTCATTAAGAAGTCTGGATCGAGATTTTAACAGTAGTAACGGTAGTGATAGACAGGGGGAAAATTTTAAGATATCGTAAATTTAAGACTGCGAAAGAGACAAAGCTGTATTCTGATGTGTGTTTGATTTTTTTACATCAAAACTAGAACTCAGAGCTCGAGCCGATTAGAAAAGGCTGTGGAAAGCTGTTTAGTCGAGCATGTGATAACATAGAAGAAACCTTTGAAGTATAAAGATTAAAAAAATCCTCCCAAATAATCCAGTGATGTCTAGCTGCTTGAAAAATGCTGATGAATCATGGACTAATTCTTGGGGAGAATCGCGTAACCTGATTCTAGACACCCATTTTCTGGGATGCTCTCAAACTGTTAATAACACTATCAAAAGTGCGTTATATACTAACATATCCACAAGGAGAAATCTGCACTTGGTAATCAAAAGCTTCAAACCATACAAATCAGCAGGACCAAACGGCATAATACCAGCCGAACTCGAAAAGTCTAGTGATATTATTCTGCCAATCCTTGAGATGCTCTTTCATAGCTATCTAAATTTGGTGTATATTCCTTTGCTATGGAGAGAAGTTAGAGTTTTATTTATACCCAAAGCAACCAAATGTTCCCATGTAGAACCGAAACATAATTATATTAGTTTTCCATAATTCCTTCTCAAAACTTATGGGCGACTGATTGATATTGATTTGAGAACAAGCATTGAAAGGGAAAAAGCAAACAGCTTTTCTTAAATTGGTTAGAACCATCAAATACTCCATCCATCATAAAGAGCACGGTTATATACTTTCCTTAATATGCAGGAGGCTATTTACAAACAATGTCCAATGGTCAGCTTGTCTGCGCATGGGAGGATCAATTAACCTGCGCTGGAAATTCTGTTCCATTGTTTTGAAATCATTCGTTTCAACTCCAAATAGTATGCATTACACCATCCCTCATATTCAATTTGCATATAGAGAAATCTAGAAGGACTTTGCATTCATGGAAGATGATTCATTCCATTTTTAAATCAACCAAAAACTAATGACGGGGTTGGTGAAGGTGAATACTCAGACAGACTTTCTCTTTCCGTCTTCCAAATCATGTGACGTGTTCTAGGCTAAACTTTTGACGATTAAAGTAGTCCTGACTTAGCTTAAAACAAAATTGTATCAAATAAAGATATCCGCATCTTTTTTTGACATCCATGCAACTAGTAAATCTATTGATTTTTTTGTTTAACTAAGGGGATTCAGCCAGCATTGGATCTAAAGCGCTCCAAAAGTTTAATACTCGTATCTTTAAGCAAATCACACATAGGATCTCTAATAGGTAACAGAACACTGTTTAATAGGCAACCAAGCAACGCGGTTTAAAGTTGATTCTTACGATCTCTCCAGCTTCTCTGTACATGTCCTTGTTTACCCCAAAGACTTCATTTAGGAAATTTCCATTACAATGATCCTAGTGATCTGGAAAATAAAGATAGAGGCAATCTCTTTCGCTTCGTAAGGTTTAACGATTAAGGAGACAGTCTCCAAATTTCAATGTGCTATTATAATGGAAAACTGATGGTCTTAGTGTTCCGCTCTCCTGCTGACAGCAACGTCAATCTAACCTTCACCATAACTGACAATTCATTTAATAAAAGGAAGAGATATTTTTTTTTTAAATGGGCCCACTACTACTTGTTAAAATACTTTACTCATACTATGGAAAAGACTTGTGGCCTAGAGATTTGTCAGATTGGACGTATCCTTTCCTTTTTCGGGAGACTGCTTACCAAAGCTGTTGATATAATAGTGCACTTTTAAGGGATGTATTTGAAAAATAGTGTGGTATGAATCTACATAAACTGCTTCCCGAGGTAAATTTTTTAGTATAATGTTGGATATAGGTAATATTTTTTTTTTCGAAATTAGAAGGGAACTGATACTATTTCACTGGTTTACCAAGAGTTGGTCATTGAATGTGGTGAGAGTAAGATCATGTGTCTCCGATCACCGTTCCGTAATTTCGTTTCGAAGATGGAAGTAGCAAAACAGAGCTTTCTTCTTAAGTTCATTAATCTGGCAAATACTGTCATTCATCTTGTACACTTGCTGGATAACACAGATTCCACAGGATTATTTTCGATAATGAAAAAATTAATAGGCCATCGTTCAAGACGGTATGCTCTCTGGTTAGTTATAGGTTGTTAAAATTAAATCTATGTTCTCTGTCGTTCTCAGAAAATTGAGAACATTTAATGGTTTCGATCATTTCTCCTAAGGATCTTATTAGTTTTTGAAAATATGTGTACTGAGGACACTAGTGTACTAAAACTAAAATAAACTAAACCATTAAAGGGTCATCTTCTGTAGACCATACATTTATAAGGCTACAGATAAAATATTGACTTATGTTAAAAAAAGGACAACTGGAAAAGCGTATTCTGCTCGCGCGCTCTCCTAAACAGGTCTACTGTGAACACTCGCACGAGCTCTGACTCAGAAATCTGTATCCTGAGCAGAGATCGCAACTTCTCCAACTCAGCGAAATAATCATCTATTGACTCCCAGACGCCCTGGTACCGGTCCATTATAGCTTCGCATTATTTCATAGTCTGATCTAGAATTGCGAAACTGTCGCATGAGGTTATCTTTTAAAACTGGCCAGTCCTGACGGTAGTTGGACCGTTCAAACTGCCAGTACCAGTCATAGGCAGCACCCTAGAGTTACAGATGGAAATCCCTTAGGATATCAGCCCAGGAACGCTCATGCTGCATGTGGAGCACTTCCACTCTCAAAATGAAATCTCCGACCGTGAGTCGATCAGGTTGGCCTTCAAAATTAACTCCCCACTTGTCGATCCGGATCGGATTCCACCACGCTCCTATAGAATATGTTGGAGTTGTCAGAAAATGTGATGTCCTTGGATCTTTCACCAAGCGAGTTTCTGCTAATTTCGTTTTGTTTCTTATTTCAAGCAGGTAGCCGTAACAACGTAAATACTCGTAGTTTTCAAAAAATTATTTTTTTTTGTCAAAAAACGGCTTTGTATTTTGGAATGAAGTGTATAGTGTTAATGATACGTTCATTAGTTATGATATGTTTCTCAAAAAACTTAAAATCTTAATTTTTTAGTGTAGTCACGTTGCTAATAACAATAAAACAAAATTAAACAATCTTTAATGAATAATCCCCTTCTTAAAAAAAAGAGTGTGTGTACTGACATACGCGCTCTAGAAGTAAAACTTCTTTTCCCTTAAGCAAAGATGTGAAACTTAAAATTGAATGTGCACGACTGTTATTACTTCATTTATTAATTTCATTTACGGTGCCGACGAGAAATGTTTAATTACGTATATCCTCGTCTGCATTCATAGTTTGAAACTCGTTGTACCACAACGACGATATTTCTTCACGCTCACATCTCTTTTTACTTGTGATATATGTAGGTACTATATGCATCAAAGTTGACATTACGATGATAGCGAAAACGAAAAAAGTGGGTCCGACAATTCCGTCTGTCTGTCTGTATGTCTGTATGTCTGTACCTCGAACTACAGCCTAAACTACCGGAGGTATTTTCTTCAAACTCGGTAGTTAAGGGTCTTCGGTGATTCCCTAGAGGAGAAATTGAAATTTTTTTTTTAGCTCCAAAACTAAGGGTACCCCCCATACACCCGTAATGCAAAATCTTTTTTATCTCGAAAACGGCTCTAACGATTTTGATAAAAAAAAAATAAGTGTGATATTATGGTCATGGACTATATTTTGGTGAAAAAAAATTTGGGGGGAAATGTTATTAGGGGTACCTGCCATAGACCCGTTTTTTTGATTTTCGAATTTCTCACCAACGGCTCTAACGATTTTAACCAAAATTTTTATGCAGGAGCTGCTTTGCATTTGAAAAAATATAAACTAAATTTTTTTTCGAAAAAATAGTTTTTGGATTTTTAAAAAAATAATACAATTTTTTTTTGAAAATTCAATATCTTGAAAACCGATACACGATTAAATTTTTAAATTACGTTTTAAAATGTATTTTATTAAATACTAACAATTTACATATCAATTAGTACACAAAAAACATGTTTCAGTGTGTCTGTATGTCTGTACCTCTCACTACAGCCTAAACCACTGGACCTATTTCTTTCAATCTCGGTAGTTAAGAGTCTTCGGTGATTCCCTAGAGGAAAAATTGAAATTTTTTTTTTAGCTCCAAAACTAAGGGTACCCCCCATACACCCGTAATGCAAAATCTTTTTTATCTCGAAAACGGCTCTAACGATTTTGATAAAAAAAATTAAGTGTGATATTATGGTCATGGACTATATTTTGGTGAAAAAAAAATTTGGGGGTTAATGTTATTAGGGGTACCTGCCATAGACCCGTTTTTTTGATTTTCGACTTTCTCATTAACGGCTCTAAGGACTTTAACCCAAAATTTTTAGCAGGAGTCCCCTTAAGTTTAAAATAATATTGTATATTAAAATATTCTAAAAAATATTTATTGGGTTAAAAAAAAAAAATTAAATCAATATCTTCAAAACCTATGAACGATTATTTTTTGAAATTATTTCCTTAAACCAATATTATTAAATACTTAAAATTCGCATCCCACATTTTTTTCTTGAAAAATTTTAGAGACATTTCTTATATAAAAAATGTATTTAATAATAAAATGATTTTTTAAGGTTTATTTGCATAAATTCATACTTTTCCGGAAACCAGACGGCAATTTTATGCATTTGAACATTATTATCTCATGAAATCCATGTTTTATATTTATAAAATGTATCTTAAATTCCAAAGTACTTTTACATAAGAGCAAGTTCGTGCGATCCAGTCGTGCATTTTATTTCTTATCGCATTCATTGTGTTCGAGCCATAGGGTTTTATGATTGTAGGCAATGCTAATTTAATTTTGACACCGAATTTAATATTCTTCGTGTATGGCAATGCTAGTTTATATTTGATAACAGAAAGCAGATAGTTTATTTACAAGTGTCTTTTTTATATTTCACATTAATTATTTTGTAAATTTTAGTGCTTAGTTTTCAAGTTAAATAGTATATATGTATTCAGTATTTAAATAAATAAAGCTATACAAAATATATATTTGTTTTCGTTTTTTTGTACAAATGGTTTTCGATCGAGAAATTGTTCGGCCACATAATTCATTAAAAAGAAGCTTTTATTGTGTGCTTTTTACTTGCGACTTATAGGTAGCAAGTTATGCATTCGTAAAAAAAAATCAAACTCGAGATTTTGATCAAAGTTGACATTACGATGATAGCGAAGACCAAAAAAGTGGGTCTCGCAATTCTGTCTGTCTGTCGGTTCGACTACAACCTAAAGGCTCGGCCGATTTTCTTCAAACTTGGTAGATATGGGTTTTAATTTTTTCCCCCCGGACGTTTTTTTGTTTTTTTTTTAAGACCAAAAATAACGGTACCTGCCATACGATTTTTTTTCGAAATTTTATAAATATTTTTTTTTCTCAAAAACTGTCCCACAGAATTTTTTTAAAAAAATTTGAAAAATTTCATTTGGTTAAAACTAGCTAATGGTTGAAAAAAATTTTAGAAAAAATTGTTATTTTTGGTAGCCCCCCTGGGTCCATTTTTTTTTTTGTTTTTGATTTTCTCGAAAACGGTACAGCCAATTAAAATCATTTTTTTATGCCAAAGCTCCTTCAAATATTCAATTTTTTATTTTTTGGATTTTTAAAAAAAAAATCAAAATTTTTGTTCGGAAAGTCAATATTTCGAAAACCCCATGCTCGATTTTCTTCAAACTTGATAAATAAAAGTTTCTTAACATAATCTACAAGACTTGAGAAAAAAAATTTTGTTTTATCTAAAACTAACGGTACCTTCCATACAAATTTTAAAAAATGGTTTTCGAAAATCGTATTTTTCTCGAAAACGGTTCCGAGAATTTTGCTAAATTTTTTTTCTTTTGATCAATCTTTACGATCTATAATTTAATAAAAAAAAAATTGAAATCTAGATATTACTGACTGTACCTACCATAGAACGATTTTTTCGAATTTTGAATTACTCATTATCGGCATAACGGATTTTAACGAAACGACTTATAATTTTTGTTCCTGTATAAATTCATATTTGCATAGCATTCTGTTTTTATCTCTTACTACTAAAAGACTTTAAAAAAATTCATTTTATCCTTATGAACAGTTTTTTTTTTAATAACATCCGTTTTTAAAATTCCTAGTCTATTACATACATAGGAGCAAGTTCGTGCGACCCAGTCGTGCATTTTATTTTTAATGAAATTATGTTTTTAATTGTTTTGCTGGTTAGTTGTTGTGGTTTTTTTTTCATTAAAAGAACATTCTCATTCGGCGATACAAGATGTTTTTAAAGTGTTTTAAATAACCTCGAACAAAGTGCAATCAATTATTGTAAAAACCGTGTCGGTCGCTGTCTTTTACGGATAACGTGTCGTTTTGATATGTCACTGACAACTCCATAGACAGTTTTTTACCCCCAACGCCGAAAAGAAGTTTTACTTAAAAAAAAATGCACGAACTTGCTCTTATGTTAAAGATTAAGAATTTCAAAAATGAATGTCGTTAGAGAAAAACTGTTCATTAATTTTTTAAATGACTTAAACAACTCCTTTCGCAGTTGGAGCTAAAAATAGGATGCCATGTGATTCAAGCAAATATTAGTTTATGCAAAAACAAAAATTATAAGTCTTTGTAGTGGAAAATAAGCTTTTATAAAAAAAAATTTTAAAACATTTTTAAGAAAAAAATTTGGTATGCCAATTTTTAGTTTTTATTATTGTACGAATGAAAAATAAATTTCCAAAGAAAATACTATGCCGTTTTTGAGATATTGAATTTTCCAAAAAAAATTGATTTTTTTTCAAAATCCAAAAAAAAATTGTTTTTAAGTTTTAAAATGCAATGTTTTTTAAACTCCTTAGAAGCTTCTCTATAAGAAATTTCATTAAAATCCGTTATGCCGATAATGAGCAAATCAAAATTCAGTAATATATTAATTTCAAAGTTTGTTTGACTAAATTATAGATCGTAAAAATTAAACGAAAGAACAAAATTTTAGCAAAATCCTCGGATCCGTTTTCGAGAAAAATACGATTTAAGAAAACCATTTTTTTACATTTGTATGGTGGGTACCGTTATTTTTGGTCTTTAAAAAAAAGAAAAAAACGTGTGTGCAATCGAATAGACATACAAGCAGTATTGCGAGACCCACTTTTTTGGTCTTCGCTATCATCGTAATGTCAACATTAATCAAAATCTCGAGTTCGATAAGAGAATAAAACCATATGTTAAAGTTTAAAAACATTGAACTCAAACGTTTTGAAAACCGTTGTATAGAGAACTTAAAACTGAGATTCCTCTCAGTAGAGATAATTATTTTAAAAACAAACTTCTTGGAAATGTGGGAAACTATCTAGAAAGGCATGGAAAATAGTTAATGAGATTTTAATTAAAATAAGACGATGCTCTTAAGCATCTACATTTATATCGTTCCGTTGATTTTATACTCATTAGAAACAATGGTGATATTTTTGCCAGACTGTTTCTGTACACATAATAAATGTAGTTATCCAACAAAATTAATTGTGTAAACGATGTCATACTTGTGATTTTTTAATTTCTGTAACTTTTTAAGACTATCATAGCTATTTATGTGGAAAATTGTTTTAGTTACAAGTTTACCGTTTTTAAGAAATTAAAAAAAAAAAACATTTTCATGACCTTTGGCCCCTTGTTACTAACGTAACAGTATTTGGATCGGTTATGAATTTCTCTCTCAACTCGCCATCTATCTCAACAGCTCCACTATTCACGCACTAACCTGAGCCGAATTCTGCACAAAGATCTCAGATTATTCGCTTACAAGGTCCAATTATTGACTGATTGAAGGCGCACGACCATCCGCTTCGTTATTTGGCCCACCCAGTACATAATTAAAAAAAAGTCATGAGCCTGTGTCACACAAATAAGTTTTCACTTTTTTTATGATTTTGATGCAGGGTTGCGAATTTTTGAATTAAAAAAAAACATGTCATAAGTCTGTATATGATTTGTGAATTAAAAAAAATTAATTCATAAGTTAGTTAGTGACTTATGATTTAAAAAATTTTAATTCATAAGCTAGTTGGTAAATTGGAAATGTTTAAGCATGTTTTGACTACTTAATTATTTAATTATTATAGAAAGTAGATTTCAAGATTTTGTGTGTCTTAAAATTATCATGCCAACTTATAAATTTTCCAATTAATAATTTTTTAATCAAAATTTATCCATTAGCTTATGAATTAAATTTTGTTTAATTCATAAGTCACTAGGTTACTTTTGAATTAATTTTTTTAAATTCTTAAGTCACTTACTTGCTCATGACTTAAATTTTTTTAATTCATAAGTCACTTAGTAGGTTCTGAATTAATTTTTTTTAATTCATAAGTCACTAAAAAGCTTATGATGACAAGTCATCAACTGACTTATGAATTGAATTTTTTTCATTCATAAGTCAGTAACTAGCTGCTGAATTACATTTTTTTAATTCATAAGTCACCCACTATCTTGTGAATTAAAGCCAAGCTTAAGCTAAAAAGTGACTTAAGCTTTTGGAACCCTGTTTTGATGTTTGGTATACAAAAAAAATTGCTGCATATTTTGTATCAAAGAGTTGGCAAACTATTTTAATGCTTACCTAGTGTGATGTTTTAAATAAACCACAAATAAGTTGTTTTAATTCATTTATTACAACTTATTACTAATTATAAAATTATACTTAATTATAATATTACTTAATTGGCAGAGCAATAGGAGATGGTGTCGGCTGTAAGGTATGTAGGTGACTGGCGATTTCTTATAGTTAAAGTGTATACGTATATAATTTATCAGTATTAAGGCAACTGCATACGTTGTATATTATTGTATATTAAATATCTTTATTATACGTTACAACTCTCCCCTCTTATTGCTCTGTTACATTTTAAATATATGTTATTGTTCTGTTTCTTAATTTTCTGTTTCTTAAATTTGGTGATGGTGTAGCTAGTAACGGTGATGGTGTTTTTTGCGAACTTTCTATACTTGACAAACTTGTATCTAATTTTGTATTATCTTCAAAATTAATATTTTTAGTGTTCATAAGATCAACGGAATGACATAAATCATTTTCATTTTTAGGAATCAAGTTGTTTTTACATTCAATTTTTCTTAGTTGATTAACATGTCTTTTCCAATTTAAATTTTTAAAAAGTACATTTACAATATAGTATTGTTTGCCGAGAGATTTTAAAATTTTGCCTTTAACCCAAGTTACTTTTCCTGCTTTACTAAAATCTTTAGTCATTACAAAATCACCTTTTTTTAAATTTCTTTTACCATGACCTTTATAAAAAAATTTTTGTTTTGATTGATTTTTCTTAACATTATTTTTAATTAATTCTAAGTTTACATTATTTTTAGATTTCATTGGATTAATTAAATCTAATCGTGTTTTAATACTTCTATTAAACATTAATTCTGCCGGACTTACACCAGTTGTACTATGAATGGAATTTCGATAATCTAACAAAAAACGTTGTAAACATTGGTTCAGATCACACAAATCATTTTTTTTATGTAAAGACTTTTTTAAAGCTAATTTTACAATTTTGACACCGTTTTCCGCCTGACCATTTGAAGCTGGATGACCAACTGGTGAAGTTAAATGTTCAATTCCATTATTTTTCAAAAAAATTGAAAATTCCTCAGACTTAAATTGTGTACCGTTGTCGGTGACAATTGTGTTTGGAAGCCCAAAACGCGAAAAAATACATCTTAACTGTTCGATTGTACTTTTACTACTAATAGATTTATTCATGTCGATACATTCGATCCATTTACTATGAGAGTCCACCAATATTAAAAAGTACCTGTTAAAAATAGGACCCATAAAATCTAAATGAAGCCTTTCCCATGGCTTGGTTGGCCAATCCCAGGAAATGAGTCCATTTTTTGGTGGGTTTGCAGTGTACGGCAAACATTGATCACAGCTCTTAACTAAGAGTTCTAGCTGTTTGTTAATTTCAGGCCACCAAAAATATGCTCTTGCCAAACTTTTCATTTTAACTATTCCTAGATGCGACTTATGCATCTCTTGCAAAACTATTTTTTGCATACTTAGGGGTATAATTAATCTGTATCCCCAGAATAAGACGCCACTTGAAATCGAAAGTTCGTTTTTTCTTAAAAAGAAAGCATTTAGACTTGCATCTATTGACTTGTTTGGCCAACCGTTGTTAACCAGATCTAAAACTTTGAGCAAAATTTTATCTTTAGCCGTTTCTCGTTGAACGTCCATAAAAGTAATAGATACAGGACTTTTATTGCTTGCAATATAATTTATAAACACATCGTTCGAAATCATCCCCGGTATACTCAGTTCTGATTCCTCAACCTTATCAACTGCACGAGAAAAAAAATCTGCAATATTATTTTTCGACTTAACGTGTTGAATTGTATAATTATACCCAGACAAGAAAAGAGCATACCTCTGCAGCCTATTTGCCGTCATAACAGGAATTCCTTTTTTATCCCCGAATATAGATATTAGGGGTTTATTGTCTGACACTAATACAAATTTTTTACCGAAAAGATACTGGTGAAATTTATTGACACCAAAAACGATTGCTAGTGCTTCCCTTTCAATTTGGGAATATTTCATTTCCGTTTTCGACAGTCTTTTAGACGCAAATGAAATTGGAAGCTCTTTACCATCAGCATACTGATGAACCAGGACAGCGCCTTATCCTACTGGACTTGCATCCACTATTAACTTAACTCGTTCAGCAGGATCAAAATGTGCTAAACAAATATCGGATGACATAATTTTCTTAACGGACTCAAAAGAATCTTTTTGTTGTGTTCCCCAAACAAAATTATCAGACAGGTTATCATAAAGAGGCGCTGCCGTTGTGGCTAAATCGGGCATAAACTGACGGTAAAAGTTAATAACACCAAGAAATGATTGAAGTTCAGTTAAGTTCTTCGGTTCCGACAGATTCATAACAGCGTTTACCTTGGCTGGGTCTTTACGTAAACCATGTTTATCTATTACGTGGCCAAGATAGCACACAGATTGCTTAAAAAATTCGCATTTTTGTGGAGACACTTTTAACCCGGCTTCCTGAAGTTTGGAAAGCACCAACGACAGCGTGTCGAGGTGTTCCTTCTTATTCTTCCCTGTAGTTAGTAAATCATCCATAAAAATTGTAACTCCATCTATTCCACTCAACAAAGATTCTATTTTTTCTTGAAAGATTGCAGGTGCCGGTGCGACACCGAATACCATTCTTGTGTATTCAAATAATCCTTTCGTAGTTGATATAGTGGTCAATTTTCTCGAATTTTTATCTAAAGGTAATTGTTGATAAGCCATTGCTAAATCAATTTTTGAGAACTCCTGCCCCCCATGCAGTTTCGCAAAAAGCTCCTCGATTCTTGGAAAAGGATACTGATAGGGCTCTAAATGTGGGTTAAGAGTGACTTTGTAGTCACCACATATTCTGACTGAGCCATCTTTTTTCATAATGGGCACAATCGGAGTACCCCACTCACTATAGTTTACGTACTGAAGCACTCCAAGGTTAACAAGTCTATCAATTTCACACTCTACCTTGTCTTTAATTGCGAATGGCAATTTCCTTGGGCGAAAAAACTTCGGCGTAGCACCTTCTTTCAGTTTTAATGAAACTGTGCTATACTTAAATGTTCCCAGGCTTCCATCAAAAAGATCTTTATAACTTTCTAAAACTTTAACTAAATCATTATCTAGATTCTGTTGCATTTTGCTTAAAAAATTTATATTTTCAAAGCCTATGTTGAATGCGTTCATCCAATTCCTTCCCAATATTGGTGGACCCCCGTTTTTAATTATAAAAACGTCAACTAATTTTGTCAGGTTTTTAAATTGAACATTTACCTTACACACTCCAATCGGTTTGATTACGGCTCCATCATAAGTTTTTAAAGATATATTTGATGCGTCGAGTTTTAGTTCACTAAAATAGTGTCGATAAACGTTATCAGAGATCGCGGAGATCGACGCGCCGCTATCGATTTCCATTTTGATATCAATTCCATTCATAGTTACTGTTGTGGTGATCGGCTTTAACAAATTATCTTCTCTGAAATAAAAAATTGACAAATCATTACTTTCTTCTTCTAAATAATTACAATTATAATTATTGTTGTTTCTTAGCTTAACTTTGTTAGCTGCGTTGGTTTGATGATTTTTGCACATTTTTTTTAAGTGCCCCTTTTCTCCACACTTTTGGCAAATGTAATTCTTAAAGCGACAACTTTCCGCTATATGATTTTTTAATCCACATCTGGTACAAGCTGGATGCTGCGTTGTTGGTGTTTGTGGTTTTTTCCATTGATGATGTTGCTGAGGTGACGATGATGATGACGGTGATGACGATGATGATGGTTTTCTGTGGTGTGACTTGAGTCGAAAAACTCCTGGCTCATTTTTTATTTCCGCGTGCGGTGATTCGTACTGATGCCGGATGCATTCGACTGCTAGAGAGATTTCCATAGCCCTTTCAAACGTTAAAGTGTTAACATTTTCAAGGAATAATTTATCTTTTTCTGGACCTTTATCCAATCCCATGATAAATTTATCTCGTAAAGCGATATTGAGATGTGAGTCAAACTTGCAGTTTGCTGCCAATGACCGAACACGTGCTGCCCACTGTCGAAGAGTTTCATGAGAAAACTTCTTTGCTTCATAGAATTTTAACCTCTCTGCAAAAGCAGAAAAGGCTGGCTTGAAGAGATCACCCAATTTGTCCATTAAAACTTTGTATTCTTTAAGGGCGACTTTATCTGGAGACACGAGGTCAGTCAGTAATTTGAGAGTATCATCGTGCAAAGAAATTAAAAGAAGCGCTCTCCTTTGCTCAACGCTTGCTGCTTCGATATTATTGCCAATAAAAAATTGTTCCAATTTGTCTTGGAATATTTTGAAGTCATTTACTTCATGATGAAACTTTGGAAGTTCACCAAACGTGGCCATTCTATTGAATGTTAATTCTAACCTTTTAGAATAACACGTGCACGTTTACACTTAGTTCACTGAGTATGGACTATAGTTGAGTTTCGTTTCGAGCAATCCTCGTCGCCAATTGTGATGTTTTAAATAAACCACAAATAAGTTGTTTTAATTCATTTATTACAACTTATTACTAATTATAAAATTATACTTAATTATAATATTACTTAATTGGCAGAGCAATAGGAGATGGTGTCGGCTGTAAGGTATGTAGGTGACTGGCGATTTCTTATAGTTAAAGTGTATACGTATATAATTTATCAGTATTAAGGCAACTGCATACGTTGTATATTATTGTATATTAAATATCTTTATTATACGTTACACCTAGATTAAACATGGATAAAGGAATATGGATTAACAACCCCAATTAAAAAATGTTTAATTCGAGATTCTGACTTCACACAACTTTTTAAAGATGGCAGAGGTTTATCCTAGGTTGTTTACCTTTTAAAAAATGATTGATATAGCCTCTAGGGACCTTGAAACGTCGAGAAATGTCAAAAATTCCAATTTGACAAATCGGACCGATTACAATAACTCCCTATGGGAAGTTAAAAAACACTCAAACTGGGTTATTTTGATGTCTTTGTTTGTTAATTCACTTCGTCAGCCAAACATTAGTTGAAGATTAAAATTTTTTAAATGTTTAAAAATAAAAACTTCTCATTCTATTCACTTTATTTGACCCAAGACACACATTCCTAAACCGTAAGCTTCCTCGGTCCAGTCACCCGACATTTATTTATTCGAATAATTAAGACCTCTATTCTGAACTACTGAAAAGGGCCTTTTAACACCCAGCCACACCAGTTGTAGTGGCGGGGGTATTTGCTATTTGTGACAATCAAATACCGAGATACTTTTTTTTTTGTTGTCAAATGTGTCTATATAAGACGTCGTCGTCGAAGCGTTTACCGAATTTGAAACTCACTAATCACCGCTAATTGTTAGTGTCTATTTGTTTCTCATGAAAAGGTAAAATAACACAAATAACAATAACGTCACGCACTCAAACTGTAAGACGTAAAGGTGGTACGTGACGTGGTATATGAATGACGGGGCAGTATGTCAACGAAGAGTCTATACCTCCTTCTGGAGTTACGTGGAGGTAAACACTTTCTTCCTTCATTTGACATGAGTCTACACTTTGCGACAGAGTTTTTTTTTCATTGTTAATTTTAACAATAGCCCGCTAATAACTTTGGAAATATTTAATGATGTATTTGTCTAGTTTGCAAAATGGGCTGTTCAAGAACTAACAAAAAAAAATTAACATGCGGAAGTTGAATGACTAGGAAATGTGGTGATTGAGTTATAGTCACAATGTTATTCGATAAAATGCTTAGGGAACGGTGACAAGAATTAGGTTCATACAAAGTATCTCATATTTTTCTAAATTTATTTAAACTCTCATTATTCTTGGATTTTATTGAGTTCTTGAATTCTTCTTGCAGATACCAGAGAAACGGGCTTCATAAATGCGGTAACATCGGCGGGGGTGACATTTGCCATGACAAAAGCCTGCACAATGGGGCATCTGGTGCAGTGTTCGTGTGAGAAAAGTCACCCGCGTAAGGACCTCCTCTGGTCGATGGGCGGCAGCACCTTCGAAACGGAGAATCAAGACCAGTCCCAAAAGAAAAATCATCCCCTTCTGGCCAAACAAAAGAGGAGAATATTCAAAAACATCCCTCTTCCCGAAGGCGACTGGGAATGGGGCGGATGTGGTGATAACGTGAACTTCGGCCTCGGCCAAGCGAGAGCATTTCTCGATGCCAAGTACCGGAAACGCAGTGACTTGGGGAATCTAGTTAAACTCCACAACAACAATGCGGGACGATTGGTAAGATTCAGCTAAACCTTACAACACCAGTTATAAAAATATTAAATTTGAATTTAGGCAATCCGCGATTTCATGCGACTAGAGTGTAAATGTCACGGTCTATCCGGCTCATGCACGGTCAAGACTTGTTGGCTGAAGATGCCGACTCTGCGGGAAGTTGGGGCTCGCCTCAAAGAGCGATTCGATGGAGCCTTTAAGGTTGTGGCAAGAAACGATGGCAATAGTTTCATGCCCGAAAGCGAAACCATAAAAATGCCAAGTAAATATGACATTGTATACGCCGATGAGTCGCCGGACTTTTGCGAGATCAACACAAAAACCGGCTCCATAGGCACCCATGGAAGGGAGTGTAATGCCACTTCCCAAGGCGTTGACGGATGTGATTTGCTGTGCTGCAGTCGGGGCTATGACCACCGAATAGTC
Organism: Philhelius festivus; assembly: GCA_963931855.1. Lineage (NCBI taxonomy): Eukaryota > Metazoa > Arthropoda > Insecta > Diptera > Syrphidae > Philhelius > Philhelius festivus. Next base: position 83,065 of record CAWVOZ010000189.1, on the reverse strand, counting down.
AAGGAAAATGTCAATTGTAAATGCGTTTTTAAATGGTGTTGCGAGGTGACTTGTAGTGTGTGTCAGCAGCGAAGAGATGTGAGCACTTGCAGATAGAGTTGACATTTTTCTGTTTTCTTCTGAAAAAAGAGAGAATTTTTTTTATATAAATTTTATTATAATAGTTTATTTATTTTTTAGTTTCTTTTTGTGATAAATTATAAATTATGAGTTACTTAATTAATAAATAATAATTTAATTATTATTGTTATAAAATGTTTGGCAACTATTTACCGCAAACGTATTATTATATAGGAATTAAGAAGAGAGAATCTTTATTTTTTTTTCTCTTAAAAATTAATTAATTCATTTAGCGAATTAAGAGAGAATTTTGAAAAATTATAATAATAATAAAATTGTATAAGAAGTAGAATTAACGCATTTGTTGGTGTGAAATAAATGTTTATTTTTTGTTTTTATTTTTATTTGTATCATATACGAACGAAATACAATTCTTAATTTAACAACAATTGTTCTGAATTTTTTTTTTATTCAAGATATGCTTTTTGAAGGACACCAATTAGGGCTACACAACTCTATGAAATGCGCACTGATATGAACATTTTATTCAATAGAAAAGAGAACTGTTTTAGAGGACAATATTTATAAAAAGTAAATTTATTCAAACTTAACAAAAAACAGTTTGTGATAACTGAAATTAAAAAAAATCGATTCTTATATATCACAAAAGTGTTTATTTCGCAAAAGACAGAAAAATTATGTGATGAATTTAAAAGCTGAAAATATTAAGAAGAAAAACTTAAATAATAACAGTTGTGGCCATAAAATTTTTCTAAAAAAATCTTTTTTTGTATGTATATAAAACGTATAGTACTTTCATGAAGACGAACGTTTGGGGCGACATCTTAAGCATAGGTATAGTACTTGTTAGATTTGTCTCTGCTAAATAAAATATTAAAATATTCTCTTTTTGATGTGTAAACATCTTTCCCGGCGGTAGAGTGAATCGAAAACGTATGTAAAACTTATACGTCCCGTGTAACCCGTTACGGTTACACATTACGGTTACACGTTCCGGTTACACGTTCCGGTTACACGTTCCGTGTAGCAATCTACCTTACCGACGATTGCATTTAACACCATGTTTACATTGTTAATATTGCGTACTTACGACATCGTGTTTACATTGAGTACTGAAATCTCGATTTTATTACTTTCCATTGCTGGCTAGAACTTAATTCAATCCCTCAACATTTCTTCACCTCTCGACCAATTAGGCCTATTCTGTCACATTTGTTATTCTGCTATAGATTTTCTGTTAATCATAAAAGATTTCCACCTTAAAAGATCTTTTATGATTGGTATTCAGAGGTTCGAATTTTTATAAAAGTCTGTTAGGCTAGTCGCGCACTGGCAACTGTGATTGAAATCAAATAGTTTAATCACCAGTTGAAAGAGAACCGCGCACTGGCAACTCTTTATTCACGCTCACACTCTTTTCTCTCTTGCGCTTACGGAAAACAGCTCAACTATTACGAATTAATTTTAGGCAATCGTTTAGTTTGTGTCAAATCACAAACTTTTTAGTTGCTCGAATCGAGTTAAGTTAAGTTAAGTTAAGTTAAGTTAAGTTAAGTTAAGTGCGCGGTATCCCATATAAGCCCATATGTTTCATTTTAGCAACTAAACAGTTGCGAAACTAAAAATTGAATGTGCGCGCCTGGCCTTATGCTACTTCGAAAACGAGATCTGTTATGAAACTGAACTAAATCTGTTATCGTAATCAGCTGTGATTATGTAAAATATTTCATCTGACATAATTTAAATGGATGACGAACAAAAAAGTAAACTCTTAGGCTAGGCGCGCACATTCAATTTTTAGTTTCGAAACTGCTTGGTTCGAGAAACTAAAAAGTTTGTGTTTTGACATAAACTAAACGATTGCCCGCACATTCAATTTTTAGTTGCACAACTGTTTGGTTGCTAATAGAAAACAGATGAACTATTTAGTTGAATGTCCGCGCAGGTGCATATAATTATATGTTATACAGAATAAAAGATCTCGCCGAGTAGGCCTAAATATGTGAAAAAGACGAAAGACAAATCAACTGGTGTAAAATTTCATAGCGGGTTCATTTAATGCCTTAAAAAATCCACTTCACGTTATTGATGGATGATAACATTTTATTTTATGCTCGCAAAAAATGCATTTTCAGAGTTGAACTTTAAAAATCCAAAAAATGTTCTTCAGGGCAATCAGTTGACATCTGCAATGAAATATTCTCGATACGTCAAAATTTAATTTGTCCCTTATCTGGCATACCATATTATTATTTTAATTATCGAGTTAGATATTCTTTATTATATCAAAATATACTTTTAGCATTCACTATACTCGTATCAAAATATAGATCGTTCTCCATCTGTCAAGCCATGAACTGGATGATGACTACGACTTCAATGTATTAAAAAAATTAGTTTTTGCCACTTATAATTCCATTAAAAGGTGGGAATGATGTCAATCGGTTCGTAAATTTCTGACAGAGGGAGTAAGATAAAGTACAGAAACCTAAAAAAAAAGTTAAAGGATTGGTTTGATTTTGATAAGGTGAACGCTCCATCTAGTGGCTTGTCAAAAAAAAAATTTTGACTTTTTCGCTGCATGACAAGTATATTTGTTGGCGGCGTTAAGCCAGATATACATTGTTCAAATGCAGTGGCCAGATGACGTTGCCCTTTGTGAGTTTTTTTTCTGCAAAATTGTGTTTTTTTCGAATTTCTTTGAGATTTTTGTAATTTTATCCGAGTAATTTGTTTTATTTTGTCTGTCCATTTCATCATACAATTTTCGTTTGCTGTTTTAATATTTTAATCAGTGCTTATGCTGTGCTGTGTTCTCATCTCTTCAACGTACTGTACGCAAATGAACCAATAAATACATGATCAATCATCAATCTTGCATATACAATAATTCTATGCAGTACCTACGCTAAATTGAAAAGATTTTGATTTTTCTTCAAGCCTACATCCAATCTATACGTGTGACTTTTTCAGTAATAGACTTACAATTGCTGAGGTTGAGAAAAATGCGGAGTTATCGTTCATTCTTCTTTGTGGTTTTCTTTTTTATATTTGGCGTTCGCTCAGTAAGATTCGCTGAACTGAGTAGAGTAAGGAGTGCGAAGAGATGACTCCTTTTCGCATGAACAAAGTTAACTTAATATTAAAAATCGCTGTGTTTAAAAGCACAGATGCACTCGAAAGGAAGCCAAAAGGGAAACAGAGATTAAAATCGGATTCGTGTAAAAACAGTCTATATTCTATCAAATAACATCTCTGTTTGAATATAAGTGTAAAAAATATAATGCTGTCTCAAGCAAACTTCCCTGTTTAAACATAAGCCAAACAAACTTTACGTTACGTAGCGGAGTCCACTTACTCCTAACACATGCCACGAACTACTTCATCGAAGCATATTGTCGATAAGGTTTTTGGGTCGTGTGAAATGAATATGTGTCGACATAGCAGTGCGAACTCTGGGAATCGAAGTAGTATGCCGACATGGCGTGTAAAAAGGACCGAACTAGTTCGTCGGAACAATTTTTTATGATATTATTCGGTTTTAGTTGTTAAAATTTACAAATCGCCTGAAAAAGCAAGAATAGAATTCAATCTCCTTAGGCAACAATTCAATAAAGCTCTGATCAACACAAAAAAGTGGTTCCGGAGCATTAAAATTCAAATATTTTTCGGTCATTTTCACTTTTCATTTAAAATTTTACAACTCTATCATTTAACAGCTGACTTTGGCATGTACTTCTACGTCGCGTCGGCGTATTGGTGTGTAAATGCCCATACAAAAGCGAAGTACTTTGTCGATTAGGTTTATCGATGTGGCGTGTGTGAGGGGTATATATCTAAAGTCACAAACTAGTACGATTGCATTGTATGTTTATTGGGTACGTTCGATAACAAAAATTCGGCACTCGGACGAACGTTGATGTTTACACATCTTAACCATGAGTCCTGGCACTCATACTTTTTTTTAATACTTGTCTTGTATCTTATTCTACACTCCACTGTAAAATCGTGCCCTAATTTCAGCGCCACCACCAGTATAGCGTTGGCAAAACAAAATCAAGCTTCGTGATAATACAAACTACGAGTATATGTTATATAATACAAAGCTATAAGGGAAGTTATGCATTCGGAAAAAAATCGAACTAGAGATGTTGTTCACAGTTGACATTACGATGATAGCGAAGACTAAAAAAGTGGGTCTTGAAATACTGCCTGTCTGTTTCTCTGTTCGACTACAGCCTAAGCAGCTCGGCCTCTTTTCTTTAAGATTTGCGCATATAATTTTTAATTTCCAAAAAGTTTTTTTTTTTATTTTACCTAAAAATACAAATATTAAAAAATGGTTTTTCGAAAATCTTATTTTTCTCGAAAACGGTTCCGAAAATTTTGCTAAGCCTTTGGCACTTTCAATTATTTTTTACGATGTATGTATAATTTAATTTAAAAAAATATTGAAATCAAGATATTACTTACTGTACCTACCATAGATAGATGTTTTGGAATTTTGAGTTTCTCATTATCAGCATTACGGATATTAATGAAATTTCTTATAGGGAAGCTTCTTAAAAGTTAAAAAAAACATTGCATTTCAGAACTTAAAAAAAAAATATTTTTTGAATTTTTAAAAAATCTATTTTTTTTTTGAAAATTTAATATCTCAGAAATGACTCAATATCTTTTTTTTTTAAATTTAATTTTTATTCAAACAAGAATAAAAACTTTAAATTGGGGTACTAATATTTTTTCTTAAAAATGTTTTAAAAATTTTGTATATCTATAAAAGCTTATTTTTTTAAGAAACCATTACAACGAATTATATTTTTTGTTCTTGCTCCAACTACTGTGCTTAGCTCCATTTGCTAAAGGAGTTGTTTTAGTATTTAGTCATTTAAAAAATGAGTTTTATACTTATGAACAGTTTTTGTCTAATAACATTCATTTTTGAAATTCTTAGTCTTTTACATAAGAGCAAGTTAGTGCGACCCAGTCATGTATTTTATTTTTTTGATTTTATCTAAGATTTAAAAAAAAACGGTAGTTATACTAGAATTAATAGAGTCTACCTTGATTAGACAAAAATTGCAGTTAACAACAGAACCCCCGCTGAATAAACTTTTTGATTATCGACCTTCTCATTATCTACTTAACCTATTTTAATGCAATTTTTTTCTTAAATGCACGGTAGGTTGTAAATGGCAGGTTTTTCATTCGATATGCATCTGCCATACATTTTTTTTTATTTAAAAAAATATTTTTGTTCTCAAAACTTGTTTTATAAATATTATAAAAATATTCCAATTTTTTTTTTAATAAAAGCTAGCAAATAGTTGCAACAAATTTCAAGAACTAGTTATTAATGGTACTTCCCATAGAATATTTTTACTTACGACTTATAGGTACTATAAGGCAAGTTATGCATTCGTAAAAAAATCGGACTCGAGATTTTGATCAAAGTTGACATTACGATGATAGCGAAGACCAAAAAAGTGAGTCTCGCAATTCTGTCTGTTTGTCTGTCTGTCGGTTCAAACTTGGTATATATGGATTTTAATTTTTTCCCCCCACATGTTTTTTTCTTTTTTTTTTTAAGACCAAAAATAACGGTACCTGCCATACGATTTTTTTCGAAGTTTTATAAATGTTTTTTTTTTTCTCAAAAACTGTCCCACAGAAACTAGCTAATGATTGAAAAAAAATTTCCAAAAAATTGTTATTTTTGGTAGCCCGCCTGGGTCCATTTTTTTTTTTTTTGTTTTTGATTTTCTCAAAAACAGTTCAGCCGATTTAAATCATTTTTTTTTATTTCAAAGCTCCTCTAAAGTTTGAATATTATTCCATATTCAAATTCTCAATTTTTCATTTTTTGGATTTAAAAAAAAAATCAATATTTCGAAAACCCCAAGATCGATTTTTTTTCAAACTTGACACATAAAAGTTTCTTAATAAAATCTACAAGATTTGAGAAAAAAAATTTTGTTTTATTTAAAACTAACGGTACCTTCCATACAAATTTTAAAAAATGGTTTTCGAAAATCGTATTTTTCTCGAAAACGGTTCCGAGAATTTTGCTAAAATTTTTTTTCTTTCGATTATTTTTTACGATCTATAATTTAATAAAAAAAATTTGAAATCTAGGTATTACTGACTGTACCTACCATAGAACGATTTTTCGAATTTTGAATTTTTTAAAGAATCTCCTAAAAAGTTTAAAAAACATCGCATTTCAAAACTTAAAAAAAAAATATTTTTTCAATTTAAAAAAAAAGTAATTTTTTTGAAAAATTCAATATCTCAAGAACGTATTAGTATTTTTGTGGAAATTTAACTCTTATTCGTACAATATTAAAAACTTAAGCTTGGCGTACCAAAATTTTTTCTTCAAAATGGTTTAAAAATTATTAAATTACAACGACTTATAATTTTTGTTCTTGCATAAATTCATATTTGCATAGCATTCTGTTTTTATCTCTTACTACTAAAAGAATTTTAAAAAGTCATTTTATCCTTATGAACAGTTTTCTTTAATAACATCCGTTTTTAAGTGCTAAACACATGAGCTGCGAACTGCGAATGCGAATAAATCTTTTTAAGCTATTTTCACAGTTAATATTAATTTATTTTTGTTTTGTTTTAACTTTACGACGAAGTGAATTAATGATCGAATCAACTATTTAAAAGGACAACAATGCATAAAATAATTATAAATTGGAATATTTTGTATTTCAAATTTACATTTGACAGTTCGCAGAAGATACGTTGTTGGTCGCGTTAAAAAATATTAAAATACAAAATATTTCAATTTATAATTATTTTATGCAGTGTTTTCCTTTTAAATAGTTGATTCGATCATTAATTCACTTCGTCGTAAAGTTAAAACAAAACAAAAATTGATATTAACTGTGAAAATAGCTTAAAAAGATTTATTCGCATTCGCAGTTCGCAGCTCATGTGTTTAGCACTTTAAATTCCTAGTCTATTACATAGGAGCAAGTTCGTGCGACCCAGTAGTGCATTTTATTTTGTTTTGAATTTTCTCAAAAACTGTACAACTGATTTTAATACATTTTGTTATGTCAAAAGTCCTGAGAACCTTGAATAATAATATTTTTTAATGTTTTCATAAAATTTGGTTGGATTTATAAAAAAAAAAGTCTTTTTTTTTTTAATTTTCAATATGTACATATTTACATATGTATGTAAATATTTTCTTCAAGATATGGAAAAAATTGTGATCTTATTTCTAAAAAATTACGGTAACAATCATAAAATTAGTCAAAACTTGTTTTTAAAATTCGTATTTTCTTGAAAACGGCTAATATAATTCTTTTTTGTTTTGATTAATTTTAACTTAGTTTTTGAAACTAAGACAATACTTCAATTAAAAGCCTAAGTGACCTCAACTCCAAAGCACGTTTCGCTTAGGTATGAAAGTGGGCTCATCAGTTTTTTTTGGATTTTTGAAAAAAAAATTGAGATATTTCATATTAACTTGTACGTCTTTTAAGTTTATTAAAAGTAAGCATGTATGTAGTCAACTGTGGTCAAAAATGTAAGACTAACTTAAAAGCAAAATAAAATGCACGACTGGATCGCACGAACTTGCTCTTATGTAAAAGTACTTTGGAATTTAAGATACATTTTATAAATATAAAACATGGATTTAATGAGATAATAATGTTCAAATGCATAAAATTGCCGTCTGGTTTCCGGAAAAGTATGAATTTATGCAAATAAGCTTTAAAAAATCATTTTATTATTAAATACATTTTTTATATAAGAAATTTCTCTAAAATTTTTCAAGAAAAAAATGTGGGATGCGAATTTTAAGTATTAAATAATATTGATTTTAGGAAATAATTTCAAAAAAATAATCGTTCATAGGTTTTGAAGATATGTATTGAATTAAAAAAATTTTTGTTTTTTAAAAACCCAATAAATATACAATATTATTTTAAACTTAAGGGGACTGCTGCTGAAAATTTTGGGTTAAAATCCTAAGAGCCGTTAATGAGAAAGTCGAAAATAAAAAAAAAAAAAAAACGGGTCTATGGCAGGTACCCCTAATAACATTTTGCCCCAAAATTTTTTTGACTTAAATGTAGCCTATGTTCATAATATCACACCTAATTTTTTTTATCAAAATCGTTAGAGCGGTTTTCGAGATAAGATTTTGCATTACGGGTGTATGGGGGGTACCCTTAGTTTTGGAGCTAAAAAAAAATTCAATTTCTCCTCTAGGGAATTACCGAAGACCCTTAACTACCGAGATTGAAAGAAATAGGTGCAGTGGCTTAGGCTATAGTGAGAGGTACAGACATACAGACAGACAGACGGAATTGCCGGACCCACCTCGTCTTCGCTATCATCGTAATGTCAACTTTGATCAAAATCTCGAGTTCGATTTTTTTTCCAAATGCAGAACTTGCCCTAATAGTACCTATATCGCAAGTTAAAAAAAATGGTAGCTGGTGGTTAGTTGATATTGTGAAGTCAGCATTTGAAAATAAAATTTTAAAAAAGTAATAGCGACATTAATAATTGTATTTTTTTTTTTGTAAAATAGTTGTAAAAAGAAAATAATTTGTAGCTTAATATTTTTTAAGAAATGTTAGGCAAAATTACTTTGGCTGTCAAAGCATTCTTTTTGAATGCCAGTCTCATACAATTACTCTATTTTAAAACCGACTTGCAATCCATTCTATTATCTTGAGTTTCGGTTTAACTTAATTTTTTACCTATAATATAAATATCAGTTCTTCTGATAAAACTGTTCCTATCCATTTAAACAATTTTATAAAAGAATGAACTTTTCCTGAATGAACAATCAATAAAGAATAACGACTTAGCACGTTAGCACTACCTTACCTAGAATGGTTCTTAAGAAAAAAACTAAGTTTAACAATTTCTTAGAATTTTTTTCTTCCCACTACTAATTACTACAAAAACACTGCAATAAACTACATTCTTACTTTTTTGGCTTGGTAGATGTTCGATTTTTTAAAAATTTAATTAACATTTGCACAATATAAAAAATACTTACATGTAGGTACTGTGCACATTTTTTTTTAAATTGTTGTAAATATTTTATATTTTAGAAATCGTTTCAACAATTCAAAATTTGTATTCGTTAATATTTACTTAAGAAATCACATGGTATTCTGTTTTAAGCGGCAACTAGTTAAAAAGTTGTTTTAAGACTTTTAAAAATTAATTTTATGATTCTGAACATTTTTCTCTTATAACATCAATTTTCAACATTCTTAGTCTCTTTAACATGTAAGAGCAAGTTTGTGCAACCATGTCATGCTTGTTTTTGTTTTTGGAAGCCGCCCACTTTTTACTTGCGACTTATAGGTACTATAAGGCAAGTTATGCATTCGGAAAAAAATCGAACTCGAGATTTTGATCAAAGTTGACATTACGATGATAGCGAAGACTAAAAAAGTGGGTCTCGCAATTCTGTCTGTCTGTCTGTCCGTTCGATTGCAGCTAAACGGCTCGGTCGATTTTCTTCAAACTTGGTAGATATGGGTTTTAATTTTTTCCCCCCGGATGTTTTTTGATTTGATTTTTTAAGACCAAAAATAACGGTACCTGCCATACGAATTTTTTTCGAAATTTTATAAACATTTTTCTTTCTCAAAAACTGTTCGACAGATTTTAAAAATAAAAACACAAAAAAATTTCATTTAATTAAAGCTAGGTATTTGTTGAAAAAAATTTTCAGAAAAATGGTTATTGAGGGTACCCCCCATGGAACCATTTTTTTTTGTTTTTGATTTTCTCAAAAACGGTACATCCGATTATGATCAGTTTTTTTTGTAAGGCTCCCCAAAAATTTGAATAGAACTGAGTACTCAAATTTTCAAACAAAATTTTTTTGGATTTTTAAAAAAAAACTTCAATTTTTTTTTTCAAAACTCAATATTTCGAAAACCCCATGCTAGATTTTTTTTTAAACTTGATAAATAAAAGTGTATCAATATAATCTACAAGATGTGAGAAAAAACTGTTCATTTTACCTAAAAATAAAGGTACCTACCATACAAATGCTAAAAAATTAAAAAAAAATGGTTTTCAAAAATCGTATTTTTCTCGAAAACGGCGCCTAGAATTTCGATACAATTTTTTTCTTTCAATTAATTTTTAAGATCTTTAATTTAATACAAGAAATTTTTAAATTAAGATATTACAGCTTGTACCTTCCATAGAACCATTTTTTTCGAATTTTGAACTTCTCATTATCCACATAATGGATCTTAATGAAAATTTTTATAGAGGAGCTTCTAATAAGTCTAAAACACATTGCATTTTAAAACTTTAAAATAAATATATTTTGAATTTTTGAAAAAAAAATCTATTTTTTTCTTTTTTTGAAAATTCGATACCTCAGAAACGGCTCAATGTTTTTTTTTAAATTTAATTTTTATTCCAACAATAATAAAAACTTTAAATTGGCGTACAAACATTTTTTTCTTAAAAGTTTTTTAAAAATTTTATATATAAAAGCTTTTTTTTAAGAAACCACTAAAACGACTTATAATTTTTGTTCTTGCATGAATTCATAATTGGATAGCATTCTGTTTCGTTTCGTTTTTAAAATTCCTAGTCTCTTACATAGGAGCAAATTCGAGCGACCCAGTCGTGCATTTTATTTTACTTGCGATATAGGTACTATAGGGCAAGTTCTGCATTTGGAAAAAAAATCGAACTCGAGATTTTGATCAAAGTTGACATTACGATGATAGCGAAGACGAAAAAAGTGGGTCCGACAATTTCGTCTGTCTGTCTGTATGTCTGTATGTCTGTACCTCGAACTACAGCCTAAACTACCGGAGGTATTTTCTTCAAACTCGGTAGTTAAGGGTCTTCGGTGATTCCCTAGAGGAGAAATTGAAATTTTTTTTTTAGCTCCAAAACTAACGGTACCCCCCATACACCCGTAATGCAAAATGTTATTTATATCGAAAACGGCTCTAACGATTTTGATAAAAAAATTAGGTGTGATATTATGAACATAAGCTACATTTTGGTCAAAAAAAATTTGGGGCAAAATGTTATTAGGAGTACCTGCCATAGACCCGTTTTTTTCTATTTTCGACTTTCTCATTAACGGCTCGAAGGATTTTAACCCAAAATTTTCAGCAGGAGTCCCCTTAAGTTTGAAATAATATTGTATATAAAAATATATAAAAAAATATTTGTTGGTTTTTAAAAAAAAAAAAAAAAAATTTTTTAAATCAATGGCCCTGAGTAATAGATCCGAATCTAGCCTAAGTTCGATTTTAACCAAACATTCGTAGAAATAAAACAAACTTCAATTATAAATACTTAAAAGCTGCTTTCCTGTAACTAAGTTAAATTTAAAATGATAGAATCACAATAGAACTTTACGAATCTGGTTAATAGAAATCTGTTTGTGTATCAGTTCACAATAACGAAATTATGAAAATGAGTCACAATTATTGGTATAAATAAGACTTTTGTAAATTTGATCTGTTACTACGAAATTTTAAAAGCAACTTTTCTACATCTAACAAAAAGTGACTTTAAAACCGATTCTATGAATGTCTATTACTAAGGGCCAATATCTTCAAAACCTATGAACGATTATTTTTTGAAATTATTTCCTAAAATCAATATTATTTAACACTTAAAATTCGCATCCCACATTTTTTTCTTGAAAAATTTTAGAGAAATTTCTTATATAAAAAATTTATTTAATAATAAAACGTTTTTTAAAAGTTTATTTGCATAAATTCATACTTTTTCGGAAACCAGACGGCAATTTTATGCATTTGAACATTATAATCTCATTAAATCCATGTTTTATATTTATAAAATGTATCTTAAATTCCAAAGTACTTGTACATAAGAGCAAGTTCGTGCGATCCAGTCGTGCATTTTATTTATAATAACATAACATAATATATTATAATAACATTCATGGTTCTTATATAATTTAAATACAAAAATCTTTGTAATTGTATAAATAATTATGAACGTTTTAAGTTAATTTTATTTGCGAGTGCAAATCGTACAGTACAGGTGGACAGTTAACTAGGTTTTGGGTCTTCTATCGACCCACTGTATATCAACCGAAAGCCCTAATGAAGAGATAATGAACATCTTATTCTCAACCCACGTTACCAACAATGCTGATTTCTGGTCCTTCTCTTTCCGTACTTTATCCTTAGGTCTTATTAGAAGCGTTTTGGTGCAACAAATTTTCTAGTACAAAAATTAAACGTTTTTTCAGTCTCCGAAATATTTAAAGAAAACTTCTTCAAAACCCCCTCTTCATGGAAAAACCTAAAGCTTATCAACCTTTCATCTTAATTTACAATTAATACTTTTCCTCCCAAGTGACACTAACCTGGATTAAATAATTTATTTATATTTCATATAAATAAATAAAAACTCTTCATTTTAAAAGTCATGTTATCCCCGTCGTCGCGTCGTTCGACAGACAAGACCCCCTACGGCCACAGTCTACATAATATTTGGTTTCATATATGAAAATGTCGTTCGACAAATAATAGTGAATTAATTGACTCCCCGTCTTTGGTAGACATAAATAAACCGATTAAATTTTTATTCAGTGTTAACAGCAACGACTGCACCATGGTGGTCTCCCGAATCTGGTTTTTGAATTGATTACGCAGCAACAGCTTAACGTCACAAATTAATTAACGATTTAACAACTTATCTGGTCACTCTGGCAGCTCAATTCACTTGGATATCGTGGCAATTAATTTGCCGTTTTATGTGATGATTTGTTTCAGATTATGATCGTTCCGTAAGTGTGGGTAATTTTGTCGCTGTAGTGTGACACTTTTGTGTTTGTATTAATTTTTTAAGTAAAAAATATGATAATTACCATAATGATGTGTTACGTCACCAGTCACCAGCTGCTAGGATATTTTTAAAGACTTCCAGCCACGATGGCCTGAGTGCGCACAAAAGATTGTCTGATGAGCGCGTCTCTATTTCTATGGGAAATTTGTATTCAGCTGAAGAGTAATAAAATTTCCATTTTGTGGTCAGGAGTAGAGTGTCCCGGAACAAATACCACCTCGTCATGATGGCCACCACCAACACCGCCACCGCCACTGCCAGCACCACCTCGCTCAATGCCGCCGATGAGTTAATTGACCAAAGCCCGGGTTGACTTTATGTCTGTCTGTAGGAATCTTTGGAGCAGTGATGATGACGGTGTGCGAAGGCCGCCAGAGTCCAGGTCCAGGAGATGAGATGGTTGGAGGCTTTTCTTTGTTCGCTGAATGTAATCACGGATAATAATTATAGTGAATAGAGGTAGGTGCGCTTCGGACGGTGTATGCAAGAAACCACAAAAATGTGTTCGAAGGATTAAAATGTCAGGAAGACCATTCGTTATTCGTTATTCGCGATGCAAGATGATTAATAACTTTGCTGATACCGTTAAATCCATTTGGAATGCAGCTCTTAATTAATATTCCTACGTAAAGTTGTTTTTTTTTTTGCTCGAATGCTATTGTTCGAGAGTTGACGAGATTAATACGTGAAGTGTTTTTTTTTTTTTATTTAAATGTGTGAAGAAGATTTATTGTGTTAGCTTGAACAAATATTTAGTTATTTAATTTTTTAAAGGGAATTCTCTTGTGTGAATACCTTTAGCCGAAGCATCTCTTCCCTAAGGCGCTTTAACATTTAATCCTTTGGGGAATAAGGAAGCTATAGTTTTTTTTTTTTGCTAATTCATAGAAGAAATCAATTTTTCTTTTTTATAAGAGGTTTTTCATTTGGCGCAGATAGATTTTGGCAGCCATGTTGTTTTGGTGACATCTGTCAAATTTTTTGTTTATTATTCAACAGCTGATGCCAGATCACCATGGCAAGTAACACGATTCAACAGCACGTCCAAATGATAAAATTTTACTATTAAAATAGCGATGCGCCCATTTTACGATGGACGTTGAGGCCTTTCACAGTCGACTCTTCAACGTTTGGTGACCAAATAAGAGACAACTGGTTCGACAATCAATCAGCCAACATTCGTAAGTGAAAAGAACGCAAGATTGCTCGAGAACATCACCGTGGTCCGTGGAAGTGTATACCTAAACAGATCCCGAGGCCGTCGCGGACTTTAATTTGGCGAATTTTTCTTCATGACTCAGGCCTACATCCATACAAGATCTAACTGAACCAGGAGCTCAAATTTTATCACCCTAGACAACGCCATTTGTTCGCTGGCTAGGGGTAGGAGAGTTCGGAAGAGGATCCCAATTTTGGTAAAAAAAAATCATCTGTAACGACGATGTGCATTTTGGAACTCAAAATGCTCAATGTTCAAAATGTTACCATTTGATGCGGAGGTTAGGCCAGTGGCATTTTTGGTCCATTTATTTTTCAAAACTATGTTGGTGAGGCGCTCACCATCAATAACGAGTACCACGGTACTAGGATAACCAATTTGTTATGGTCCAAATTGAACCTAAGGACCTAGATGATATATATATACAGCAGGACGGTGGTACGTGTCACACAGCGAACACTCCACGATTGAACGATTTGAGGGTAAGGTTATCTCTCGCAGAGGGGACGTGGATTGGCAACCAAGGTCATGGAATGTAATCCCACAATCCATCGATGCCCAAAAGGTCAACATAACACAGGCCATCACCCAATAAATTCAACCGGATTTATGCAGAAGAGTTTATTGAAAAGTGGACACGTCGAAATTTTGTTAATACCTCGCTTTATATAATACCTTGTTTTATTCCATTTCACAATCAACCCGCTCTTATTGAGCAAACCTTTATATGTTGAAGTTCTTCCTGTTTTCGAGAAATTCAGAATAAAATCGCAGTTGCCTGCTCTAACAGCCATCAACGGTTCTCCTAGAACTTTTTGTTTTCGTAGAAATATGTAGGATCCAAACTATCTTTATGGCCTAGGGGTTAACATGCTCCCTCACAATTTAAAAAGTTCACTTACGAGACAAATACGAGGAGGCTCCGATTAGGACTACCCTGAAATGCTAACAAGAACCAATAAATAAATAAAACAATAAGTGAATGTAATCTTGTAAAATCGTTCACTGAATCAATGAAAAGATCCCATTCATTGAATTTACTTTGAAACTGCGTTTTCAAATTTGCAGTCACCATTTATTTGATATAATAAAAGCTTTATGACCTCCTCCATAGAAGCAAGTTCATCCTTCATGCGAACACATTAGATTACTGCTTCTGAATTGCAGGTTTTGTAACTGTTCGTAATAAATGGATAAATAAAACTAAGGTTTTCAAAGCTAGTCAGCTTCAAATGAATCTGGAAGGAAAAAACCCCTGCTATATTAATGAAAGAAGCACCAAAACCGGCAGTTTTGATTGTGTTATAGCGCAATGAAGAATAGTATCGTGCAAGAAGAAAAGTGAAAAAGAAAATCCTGCCTAGAAATAAGATAACGCAGCCTCCCAACTCAAGAAGATCTAAAAGTCGGTATCGAAATATGATCGGAAATCTTATGAAAGCAACGGCTTGCAGACTGTTTTAAACAGCAAACACAACCTAAACACCTATAATAAGATGCAATAGTAGATATTTTCAAGCAGTATTTCCAGCAGCTGTTAAATAAACATCATATCAAAAAGACAACTCACTTCCAAGCAATTAACAACTCTTTGCACCACCCAATATAGCAGAGTAGGTCAAGCTTAGAAAGAGCTTAAGAATAACAAGGCCACAGGATCTGATAACTTACTTGCTGAGCTCTTCAAATACCGAGCTGGTGTGGTGGTAGGGCTTTGGCATTAAATCCCGAACCAAGCATTATTGCACGGAGGCATGACCAATGACTTGACTATCACGTATTTACGTCGCACGTCCTTAAAAAACCTTTCTATATTCTTTAAGAACTATCATCGCATGTAAGATCCCATATCCAAATTGCAGTGTGAAGTCGTAAAAACGAGTGTGACTTCCGGTTTGGCAGATTCAACTGAGACCAAATCTTCAAATTCAGGCAATTCCTGGAAAAGATCAACGAATTTCAACTTGAGATTCACCATCTTCGACTTTCAAGCCGCATACGATGAAATTTATTGCCAGGAGCTCTATATGGTCAATCTCGGGGTACTGGGGAAACAGATCCAAATAGATATGTCTAGTGACGAGGGCGATAAGTACGCAGTATGGACCGGTCATCGTCGCCCTTGAAGAAGTATGGACCGATGATGCAGTCAGTCCAAAATACACACAGTGACTTTCTCTTTATGCATTCCAATTTGGTGCATCGCATGTGGATTCAGATCGTCCTAAATTCACTTGTGGACAAACCCATTCGACCGAAATCGGGGTCGAATTCCAACTGCTGAGACCCCAGATAGCGAAAACATGTCGTTGTCTATTGTCAACTCTGTTGGGGTAAATTTACCACACCAAGTTTCACCAGTCTAGTCGTTATCCTTTTTCCCATTTCAACCTTTCTTTTCCGATTGCGGCTCCAAAATGCTGGTGGAGTGCAGAGTGAACCTCGGCCATCAGCCAGAAGTATGCTCCAAAAGCATCGTGGAAAAGTAATAAAAGCAGGTTTTAAATTCCTATAAAGACAGGGGAGAGATGATCCTTGTCCTACGCCAGATGTGTGACAGGTGGTCCACGCAATACAAACACAAGACTAGTGACAAATGGTCACGATCCGTCAATATCACCGACACGGGGATAAAGTCATCGTCCAAATATGGCTAAGAGCCCAACATTAAATTAGTGTATTGTAAACGAAAAGAAGATGATTTTGAAGAAGAATCTTTTAGCTCCCTAAAATCTGGACGAAAGTCTAATAGACCGAGAGCCCACAGCAATTTTTGGGTGTGATTGATAACAAAAAATAATTAGCATAATTAGTTAGGCCTTTAGTAGTTATTTACAAATGTGAACGTCTTGCATACTCTAGTGGGCGTAATAGTGCATTATAGTGCATCAAGTATGCAGTTCTTTCCTTATTCTAAAAAATTGGGGAAAAAAATTTGCCATAACTTCAAAATGAACAGCTAAGTGCCCTGATTGCAAATATCGAGGTCCATGACGTTTTGAAGGTGGCCTTCTTAGTGCAAGAAGTTGCCTATTCTTATCGCGTCTGGCAGGCAGAAGGCTGTCTGTAGAACGTCTTGGACCTCGATATTTTCAATCAGGGGGCTTAACTCTACATTTTGGCAAAGTTGTTATCACAATTATTTGGATTTGGAAAGAACTGCATACTAAATGCACTATAATGCACTATTGCGCCCACTAGAGTATGCAAGGCTTCCACATTTGTAAATAACTATAAAAGGCCTATCTAATTAAGCTAATTATTTTTTGTTATCAATCACACCCAAAAATTGCTGTGGGCTCTTAGTCTATAAGGTATCAGTTGATTTTAATTTCCGCGAGAAATTGAATTATTCCTAACCATTTAACATTGATAAATGGTGAAGTGCATCTTTCCAAGATATTCCTCTCCGTCTTAGTTTGGTACGGTTCGCGACGGGACGGGGACTTTGATCGCGTTAAATTGATTTTTCGTTTCTCTTCTAGCATGGGAGTATTGGACGGGGGTGCGTTGAATACGTTCATTATGCGAACTCCATTGTGAATGATCCCTTTCAATAGGAATATTTGGAAATGAGAGAGTAGATTGGGATCACTGATCTCTATAATACTCTGGATAACGCATTCCCTACATTGTATAACAGATTTTTTGACTCCAATGAAGATGACAGATGGTGGGCAGCTTCATAGTTTGAAGTCTTCTTTTCTCAAAAAAAAAATATTTGACATGACAAAGAGGAAAACAAATGTAACTGCACTTGTTTATGCGGGAAACAGATGGACATAGCAACTTCAACAGCAACTTTAAGGCTAGGCGCACACATTCAATTTTTAGTTTCGTAACTGCTTAGTTCGAGCAACTAAAGAGTTTGTGTTTTTACACGAACTAAACGATTGCCTAAAATGAGTTCACTATTTTGTGTAAAATCTAATTATATGCACATGCGCGGACATTCAACCAAATAGTTCATCTCTTTTCTATAAGCAACCAAACAGTTGTGCAACTAAAAATTGAATGTGCGCGCCTAGTCTAACAGCAACGAAAACTTCAACATCAAAAGTCTTGTGAAATAGATTACAATTACAACGTGAACAGCGTTTTTGACAGCATATAATCAAAGTAAATTCAAATGCGAAATGATTTTGCCGTACATTTAACGATAAAAATTAACGTAAATTGCGTCAATGTATACGACTTGTGCAATTTGTCGTACTAATTAATTTGTTTTTGCAATTCTCCATTGTCAAAACCAAAATAAATAGACGAATCAAAAAGATGGTTGTTACATTTTCATTTAAGTGTTGATAATACTGAAAAATTTAGCCTCAAAAGTTGGTAGCATTTGCACAGCGACATTGAATTTAGGGTTAAAGTCTATCGTTAATGTCGAAGTTGCTTTGTTAGGCTAGGCGCGCACATTCAACTTTTAGTTGCATAACTGTTTGGTTGCTTATAGAAAAGAGATGTACTATTTGGTTGAATGTCCGCGCATGTGCATATAATTAGATTTTACACAAAATAGCGAACTCATTTTAGGCAATCGTTTAGTTTGTGTCAAACCACAAACTTTTTAGTTGCTCGAACTAAGCAGTTGCGAAACTAAAAATTGAATTGAATTAAATCGATAATTGCAACCAAAATAAAAAAGTAGCAAAATGAAAAAATTGTTTTACGTTCTATTTTGTTTTGCATTGTGGTGCCACTAAATATTGCAGTGGGAAAGTTTAGGACTTTTGCCTAACGACGCTGTTGGCGTTGCTGTTGCTGTTCTTATGTGTGTTGAACAATTGAAATGCATTGGTTCTTAATTAATGGCGGCCGCTGTTGCTGTTGACAGTGATGTTGCTGGTTCAATCTGTTCCGCGCTTTATGATGCTGTTTTTGATGTTATACAGTAATACTGTTATACGGCACCGTAGTCGCATTCATAATATAACAATGTTCAATTGGAGTCAACTTTCTTTGATGAATGCGCTATCCAGTGTATTATAGAGATAGTGATTGGGATCGACTACGGAGCGAGCTTCTAATAGGAAAAGGTGAAGAGCTGCACATTATAACCGTGACCGAATAACGCCACTACAAATAATGTGTAAGAAAGTGACGGGCACAATGGGGACAGCTAGGTTGAATGGGAGGAAGCCAAAAAGAATTCACTCTTTTTGAGATCCTGGTATTAGACAGCTCGAATTTGAAAAGTTATAGAAAACGAAAAATCATTTTTCAACAAATTTTCAAATCGTTAATTTTGTTTATTTGGAGCTTTAAAATATAATTTTGGGATAGTTTCCAAAAGAAAAGTGAAACTCAGTTTTATTATCCGCCGAGGAGAGGAAATCTGTCAAAGAAGTAACTTCAAGAGCTAGGGCCAGGTGGGCCAGAAAAATTGTAGAGGAGTACTTCAATTTTGTTGGAAAACCGATAAGTATCTTTGTGATAAATTTTTTTCTGTAAATACTATATTGTTCTATTCGCTAGTTCGGCCAAAAATTTGTGTTCCGCTAAGACTTCGTTTTTTTTCAAAAACTGTTTCCTCGAAAATACGGGACTTCATAACCACATTTTCTTAATTCTTTGTTATTTCGGGAATCTTTTCCCAAGATCACCTTCGTTTCGTTTCTTGATAAATTAGATTTCTTTATAAATTGTTTTCATTGTAATATTCTTAACTTTGGCCTTTTTCCAAAGCTGCACATATTGTCACATCCTAATTATTGAAAAAAATTAGGGTTTTCCCCCTACACTTGTAAAGGTTTCTCTGATAAAAACATTAACTTACTTTTGGAATTAAATTTCTGTGTTATAAATTTATTCATATCTATATCATATATATATCTCATTAATCGAACGCAGATTAGGCCTAAGTTCGCCAGGTTGTGGTCTGGTTTTGGTGGATTGTACACTAAACTGGTTGAATCGAATTTTTCATCCACAATGTGAACAGTCCGCTCGGAATGGATGATTATGGGGATCGTAAAAAGACTTAAACGCCTGAAATCTTGATAGATCAGAAGACCTACTTTCTTAACTACGAGTATAACTCTCCATGTTGATTTGACAACATGATAGACTAACTAGATGACAGTGAATGTGACAGCTGCCAACCACCTGTCAAAGCTCAGAGATCCCTATTGGAAAACCCTTTGCTTAATTTCCTGGGAACAATGTAATTTTTTTTCGAAAATATTTGAATTAGTTGAACTTAAGTTTGTTTACAACTTACTTGACACATTCCTGGCCTAGCATTATAAATCACTAGACCCTGGTTTCTTAGGAACTTCTGCACCTGAAATTTATATTAATTGTACTTCTTAAATTATCATGGGGCAATTGCAGGAATTCTTTCATTTTTCACATCTGTCTATAAGGCCAAGATACTACGCTAACATTGAACTAAAAAGGAGCTTACCAAATCTACCTTGTTAAGAATTTCCTGCATCTTCTACATCTTCAACTTCAACGCTTTCACCTAAGACATCTTCATCCTTTTCAACTCCTTCAACTATAATACCATTAGCTTCAACATCTATATGTACAAATTCTTCATCTACATCTTCATCTTCTTTATCAACGACTCCATTACCTTTAACATCTATATCTACTACGTGTTCTTCTACGACATCTTCATTAACTACATCTTTGATAACGACACCTTCACTTGCAACTTCAACATCAACTACTTCTTCATCTACGACACCATCTACACCTTTAACATCTACATATGCAACATCTTCATTTATGACTTCTTCATCTTCACCATCTTTATTTACTTCATCTTCATATATTATGACTCCACTTGAAACATGTTCACCTTCAACGTCTACGACATCTTTAACATCTTCACCAACAATTTCGTCACCACCCCCTTCGTCATTCGCATCAATATCATCTACATTTTGTTTACCGGCTTCTAATATCTCTTCTGCGACTTCCTCAATTTCAAAGTTCTCCACAACTTCAGTGCCCCCGTCTACTACGTTTGTATCGTCAGTAGCTTTACCAAATGGTGATATATTACCTGCAGTTAAATTAAGAGCCGCTGAGAGATTTAAATGCATTTTTCTATCAAATTTCGACGCTAACACTACCTGCAATAATATATCTGCATATGTTGATTCTCATTTCACCAACATCAAATTCAAAATTGAGCAGTTACCAACAGAAGGAATTGACTACTCATCTTTCAAACTATTCGTTCCACATGAAATATTCACCAGTTTATTGGATAAGCATTTCTGGCCGGAAAACATTATCATCCACGAGTTCGTTAAGCGAAATACTATGAATACTCCTTTTCGAAAGACTTTGACAAGACCAACACACCGTCGTCGCAACTAATTGATATACTCTATCAAAATGTAAGAGGCCTACGGATAAAGACTAATAAGGTCTACTACAGCTCTTCAAATTCTTCTCACGATGTCATATCTTTGACTGAAACATGGCTGTTTGGCGAGATAAATGACTCGGAACTTTTTGATTCTTCGTTTAATGTATATAGACGAGATAGACACTCCGATCCGAGTATCAATACTGTCGGCGGTGGGATCCTTATTGCTGTTAAATCTTGTTTTGTGACGTCACTAGTCAATGTTCCTGTTTGTTTGAACGAAGAGTTCCTATGTGTAAAGATGATTCTTTCACACAAAACTATCTATCTTGTAACTATGTACATTGTTCCTGGGAGCCCAGTTAATACTTACAATGAAGCCTTCTCTTTTTTTGAACTACATTTTTGAGATAATGAGTTATAATGATGAAGTTATCTGCCTTGGCGATTTTAATCTAACCAATGTATCTTGGAAACGTTGTCCCGATACATACGCAATGGTTCCAACAGGAAATCTATCAATGGATGATTCTCAAACTCTTGACAGTCTAACGTCACTTGGTCTTCACCAAATAAACGACATCAAAAACTCTAACGCCAAGATCCTCGACTTAATTTACACAACAATTGATGCCGGTATTTCACTTGACAGATCAACTGATCCTCTAGTGAACGAAGACTCTCATCACCCAGCACTTACCATATCTATTCAAAACTTTGAAATGAATAATCAGGATCCTGACAATGTTTTTAAATTTAACTTTAAAAAAACTGATTATACTAAATTAAATAACTTGCTATCTTTAATTGACTGGTCATGCCTTTGCTCTTGTTCAGATATTAATTCAATGGTTTTGAAATTTTATGACAAAATATTTGATTGTTTTTTAGCATCTGTTCCTCTAATATCTATTAAATTAAAATCGCTTGCTCCTAGCTGGTATGATAGTGAACTGCGAACATTAAAAAACCGTAGAAATAAACTATGGCTTAAATACAAACAAACTGGACTAGTTACCGATTTTAATATTTATTGTGAGGCCAGAAATATTTTCAACAGAGAATCAAGTATTAAGTATCTTTTTTACATACAAAAGGTTCAAAGTAATTTAAAAATGGACCCTAAATCCTTTTGGAACTTTATTAACAGCAAACGAAAATCTTGTCCTTATCCGTCCGTTCTTATGCATAACAATATCTCAAACCATGACCCACGTATCATAACACAACTATTCTCAGACTTTTTTCAAAGTGCATACATCTGTGATTCTTCTAACTGTGATAATTTTTCGAACTGTGATAACCTAAACTGTGATAATCTTGACGAAAATGATCAATTATTTGGTCATTTGAAATCATATTCTCACTTGACTGATATAAATTTTCATATAACTATTGACGATATTATGAAATTTATAGCTAATTTAGAAGATAATGACGCGTCTGGTCCTGATGGGGTACCAGCTTCAGTTCTGAAAAAATGTGTCAATAACTTGTCGATTCCACTTTCTGTTCTTTTTAACTGTTCATTGTCTACTTGTAAGTTTCCTCATGTATGGAAACAATCTTTTATAATTCCTTTACATAAAAAAGGTAAAAAGGATCAAATTATTAATTACCGTCCAATAGCTAAACTGTCGGCCATTCCCAAACTTTTTGAAGCAATTGTTTGCAAAACATTAAGCTTTTACACAAAATCGATTATTGTTCATAACCAACATGGTTTCTCAAAGGGCCGTTCGACTGTCACCCTACTTATGGAGTTAACGGAGTTTTGTGTCGATTCCTTTAAAAACAAAAAACAGACGGATTGTGTTCTTACAGATTTTAGTAAGGCATTTGACAAACTATCGCATAGAGTTTTGCCTAATAAAATGAGTAGGCTGGGATTCAGCGTAAAATTCATTGCTTGGCTAAAATCTTATTTACTTGACAGATCCTATTCAGTGAATTTTAAGGGCTACCATTCAAATAGTTTTGTCGTAAATTCTGGTGTTCCCCAGGGTAGCCATTTGGGTCCAGTTCTTTTCATATTGTTCGTAAATGATCTTCCTTCAGTTTTAAAGTACTCTAATTGTCTTATGTATGCAGACGATGTTAACATATTTAAAACTATTTCTAGCAATCTTGACTGTGAAAAGCTTCAAATTGATCTAAATGCTTTCTTTAATTGGTGTGCACGTAATTATTTGTTGTTAAATATCGATAAGTGTAAGATTATAAATTTTACAAGAAAATTGTCCGTTTTATCTTTTGACTATAGTTTCAATGGCGTAAATCTATGTAAATGATGTATCTATCCTTGGTGTATTGTTCGATAAGAAACTCGAATTCACACAGCATATCAATATGGCATGTAATAAAGCCAATTCAATATTAGGTTGGATTAAAAGGGAATCACGTCAGTTTTCTGATCCTTATGTTATCAAACAACTATTTACCACATTTGTCAGACCCATTATAGAGTATGCTTGCCAGGTATGGACCCCCTACTACAGTTGTCACAAAATAAGAATTGAACAAATTCAAAAAAGATTCCTAAAATTTGCCCTTAGAGGCTTAGGCTGGCAGAATCCATTGAATCTTCCTTCATATAGCAGCCGTTTAAGACTCATAGATTTACCCAGTCTGGAGCGCAGACGTTCTTATTTATGTTTTGTTTTTATTGTTAATCTTATTGATGGTAATATCGATGCTTTAAACCTTTTGTGTCGTGTTAATTTTAATGTTCCAAATCGAAATCTAAGAGGTTTTCGTGACCCAATTTACATAAAACACTATCGTACCAACTATGAGCAGAATTCACCATTGAATACAATGTTTAATTTGTATAACGTCAATCATAATTTATTAATAAATTTTTGTGATGTCTCAAATAATAGTTTTAAAAAAATATTCTATAATATTGTATAATTCATAAATTCTTAATTCTAAGTAATATTTTTTGTACGCTAGATATTAATTAGCTTGATTCAAATAAATAAATAAACTTTGATAAAGAACCCAGATTTCTCTTAAGTTTGCTTAGCTATTGTAAGTTGGTATCCCTTCTGTCGTTGTTTGTCGGTAAGAACGGAAATAGCACTAAACCATTATTTTCCGTGCGTCATTGCTTAGAAGAATCAAATGTGAATCACATAGCATTATTGCAATAGTCTACCTTAAATCTTGATAAAACGACATTTAATGAAGATTTCGATCCAAAAAAGGTCCGATCAAGTTCTGTCTGTATCATCAAACCACCCATGCTTTTAGATATCGTGAGACGAGTTTATTAAGTCCGAGAAAATTCTTCCACAACGATTGAAACTATGAATTAAAAGTGATCTAACCTATTAAGATAGCACTACTAAGTGTTATCCGCATTTTTATGAAATGATGTGTCTCGCAGATTGATGAGTAATCGCTGAGGCAATCTTTGCCACTGCTGCTGTTCCCTCAATCACACTGGCACTCGCACCCGCACCAGCTCCAGCACTTCACTATCCAATGGTGGCCCATCAAACTTATAAGGGAGAAAACAGATATTTAAAGAGTCTAACCTATCTGGTCCATAATGGTAGCAGCATCGGGAAGATGAGATACGCATCTTCCAAATGGCTAACCGAACAAGCAAATCTCATTAAGGTGTCTGAGCTGTTTCGCCATCGATTAAAATGAGGCTGCCGCATGTCTCTTGTGCATATGATTATCCAAGCCACACAAATTTAGCTATAAACATATTCGATACGATGAGATGATGATGATGATGATGATGGCGATGTTGGACTGAGACTTGGACCTGGAACTCAGCATCAAGCTGATGTCTTCTAGTGGAGTGTCTTCGATTTCTTTGTGATCGTTTCTTCATTCTACTTTATTTCCTTTTTTTTATCTTTTTTGTCAGATATCAATAAAATTCTGAGATAATTTATTTAAGAAAAATGTAGGTAGGTATTTGGAGTCAATTTGGACGGGGCTTAGATAAGCTAATTGTGAGAATTTTTGATAGGTATCATGATTGGACATGTTACAGAATTTGGTTAATAATGCCTCTTTGTATTGTGAGCCCTGGGAATTATTTTGATATGATAATGGCTTTATCATAAATTTTAAACCTTTTGATTTTGTTATTAGCCTTAAATACTGAGGAATCACGAGGCATGCTACCTACTGTTGGAAATGTGAACTAATATATTTTGGTTAAATACAATATTTAATTAAAAGCAAGCGAAATTTTGTCAATTTTTGTCAAAAATTAAGTCTTACGCGTTTTCTGCTTTTTACTTGCCCTATTGTAAAGCAAGCTTTTGTGTGGAAATAAAATTAAATTTTTTAATCAAACTTAAAATGTAGTGACCATGGGAATGTTAAAAAAAGTGGCTTGCGTTGTTTTGAGCGTTTGTGCGTATGTAAATCACCTGTATATCGGAACAAGATTCTAAACGGGTAGACCGCATTTGAATAGAGCATTTCTCTGTAATTTCCGACGGAATAGATTGTTTTTCATCAAAAACTTGTATAACTGCCATGCAACAAGCTCGGTAGTTTTCAAGTTTCTCTCGAAAACGGCTTTACTGATATTAATAAAACTTCCTATCTGTGTGATTCTCTTTGTGATTTTTGTAAAAATGCTTTGTTGGTTCTTAGCAAAAAGAACTTATAGAAGAAAAATGATTTTGACGCTGTTTAAAAAAAAATTGTTAATAGTTCTACCAAAAAAGGAACTCTTCGTCAATGTGGTACCACTTTGTTAAGGTTTTTTATTGGCGCGGTTAGAATTCAGCATCCTTTGGCAGTCATATTGTTTAAATGACATCTGTCAAATATGTTGTTTATTATTCAGTTACTGATACCAAATCGCCATGGCAAGTAACACGATTAAACAGAACGTCCAAATCATAAGACTTTATTATGAGTGTTCGTTAGTAAAAACGTTGGGCGCCATTTTTTGCTAGACGTTTTGGCCCTTCACACTCGACAGTCGACTCTTCAAAGTTTGACTCTTCAAATTTGAGACAACCGGTCCGGTTATCAACTAGCCAACATTTGTACGTCAAAGGAAGGCAAGATCGGACGGGAACATAGCCAATGTCCGTGACAGTTGAAAACAGAACCCGAAGCAGTCGATTCCTCGCCGTGCAAGTTCTCTACCTTTCGCAGACTTCATCTTGACGCAGTTTGCGTCGGGACTTGGATCCAACTGACTCAAGAGCTGAAAGTTGATGACCATAGACAACACCGTTTGTTCGCTGACTGGGCTTTAGAGCGTTTGGAGTTCGTACTTTTTCCTAACTGATGTACGTTGGAATTGAACAATATGGGACTAGACGACATGTGTCTCACACAAAGGACGCTACAATTCTGCATGAACGATTTGAAGGTTAGGTTATTTCTCGCAGAGATGACGTGGCAACCAAGAACATGCGATTTAACCCGGTTAGCCTTTGTCTTATGAGGTATCCTGAAGTCGCAGGTCGATGCCTTTTAGGTGAACAAAACACAGGCCATTGCTCGAATACAGCCTAATCAATGCACAAGAGTGATTGAAAATTTGACCACTCGGATCCGTGCCAATGTAAGAAGCCGAGGTATTGCATACATAATTACATGCATGGGTCTTCCAAATAAAAATATGCATATGTTAATACCTCAAACACAGTTTGTTTTATTCCATTTCAATCCTTACAATAAACCCTTTAAATATTTTTAAGAAGTGCTGCCTTTTGACCTATTCATTTCGTGTGGACTACTTACATGCGTACTGGAAATATAGAGAGTTGTAAGTCATTTTGGTTCAGGTCTTCTGTGAGTTGTTGTGCCTTTAAGTTTAATCATCATCATCATCATCATCGGCTCGACAACCGGGTTCCGGTCCTGGCCTCTTTCAACAAGTCTCTCCACCTATTTAAGTTTAATCAATAAGCCTTAAAGAACAAAAATGGAATTGATGTTAATGCTTTTGGCAAAATTTCTCATAAACTAACTTTTCAAACTCTCTACCCTAGGCGTTAAACCTCTATATTTCCTTTTATCTGATGTACTGAACGGAATGCACTAAACGGCTAGTAATAGAAGAACAGAGGAACATCCTGAGAAATTCCTGACTCAACCGAATTCGCAATGATGAACTTCATTATCAATGGAACCTGTTCACACAGACAGTTAGACCGAGACGAACTTGGCAAAGAACGGTCAAAGAGAAATTAGCACAATCGGGAAAGAGTTGGTGAGAGCTGAGATAGATCTCCAGAAACTGTATACCTTGGCGCGTAGAAGTAGTGAAGATCTGTGTCGCACAAGGATAACCTCACAGACGTAATAGGTCTGAGTATATGCATAAGTAAGTAAGTATTAAACATTCCCATATCTTACTCTTCGCCGACGATCCCAAGTTTTTCAAGACCATATCTTTCACCTAAATCTTAACCTTGTGGAACTCCGCGTGAAGTTGAAAGTGTTGTACTGGCACCACTTGTATAAAATTGTTATGTCACTAATGACATTTTTATGATAACTATGTGATATATATTTGACATTATATTATAATAAAGTTCTTCTTATCTTATCCTTACAACATGGTGGCAGCGGAAAAGTAAAATTTAATCCAAAATTAAATAAAACATCACCAATTAAAAAAAAGAGAAAATTGGTCGGAGATACAAATAAACTAAAAACACATTTAAGGACAATTAATTAATTTTAAAGAAAAAATTAAAGGTAACTATCAGGAAAAGATTAATCAAAACCTTCAAAAAAATAACCTCATACAAAACGTGGAATAATTTCATAAAACTATGGACGACAAAGCTCAAAAAGGAATCATCCCGCTTACCGGACAACAAACATCAGGAACACCCAAAAAAATCAAGCATGCAATTGGCTCTCACTGCTCCAGAGGAATTCTCATTTGTGCCATCAGAATGGGAAAAGTGGATACGACGATTTGAGCGCTATCGAATTGGAAATGGATTGCACGAGTCGGACGAAAAAACCCAGGTAAACATTTTAATTTATTGCATGGGGGAAAAAGCAGAGAAAATTTTTGCATCGTTCACACCATTACCTGACAAATATTCTGCATGCGTCAAAAAATTTGGTGAATATTTTATTCCGAAAAGAAATATTATTTATGAACGCGCTAAGTTCTTAAACGAAAACAAATTGACGAAACTGCTGAGGAATTTATCACGGATCTACACGCACTCGCGAAACATTGCGACTGGGGAGCTTTGCAAGATGAGATGATTTTACTAACGTTAGTGGTGGGCATGAAAGATGAAAATTTAAGCGATAAACTCCAGCTAGATCCAGCTCTCACCTTGGAAAAAGCTGTGATTTCAATAAGGCAGGTAGAAGAGTTTTATCGCCAAAAAAACGATCTCCATCCCAAATCCGAAACATATGTTTGCAAAGTTCATCGCTCCGTGGATCAAAAACGAAAAACTACTTATAGACAGAAGAGAGAGTTCGACAAATCAAAACAAAGAGATGAACAACGGAAAGATAAGTGCATGCGATGTGGTTTTGAACGACACGAATACAACAAGTGTCCAGCAAAGACTACTATTTGCAAGAAATGTAAAAAAACCGGTCATTACGCTAGAGTTTGCAAATCGAAAGGGGTATGCGAAGTAAGGGAGGATAACGATTCGAGAAGAGATCAAGAAGAATATTTCGTGGGGTCAGTGACTGATAAATGGTCTGTAGATTTATGACTGAATACAAAGATGATAACATTCAAGGTCGATACAGGCGCTGATGTTACTTTAGTGCCTTTGTCAGCTGTCCAAGACATGGAGGAAATAAAGATGGAAAAAACGGGAGCAAAACTTTATGGGGTAGGGCAGCAAATAAATATTCTGGGAAAAGCTAAGGTCAGTTTAAAGTATGGTCAACGAGAAGTAAGAGAGGTTGTTTACATAACCAAAGACACTAAAACACCATTATTAGGGAAAATGGGAATTGAAAAACTAGGTTTGATAAAAAAGTTATTTCGGGTTTCTTCAAGGGACTGGATAAATGAATTTAAAGATGTTTTTGAAGGCTTGGGAACATTCAAGGGAGAATACAAAATCGAATTAAAAGAAAATAGGGAGCCGTACGCCATATCTACGCCAAGAACAATACCTGTGCATTTAAGGAAACAAGTCCAGGAGGAAATAAATAGAATGGAAAAAGAAGGGGTTATAGCTCCAGTTGAAAACGCAACAGATTGGTGTGCGCCAATGGTTATCGTACCAAAGAAGAGTGGTTTACGTATTTGCGTGGATTTAAGCGAGCTAAACAAGAAGGTTAAGAGACAGGTTCATCCGATTCCTGGTATAGATTACTCTTTATCACAATTAGCAGGGGCAAAGTTTTTTACAAAATTGGATGCAAACAGTGGGTTTTGGCAGATTCCCTTATCTAAGGAATCACAGGATCTTACCACTTTTTTAACACCAGTTGGACGATATAAGTTTTTACGGCTGCCTTTTGGTATAACTTCGGCGCCAGAGTTCTTCCAAAAGAAAATGACACAACTCTTAGCTGGCATGCGGAATTGCATAGTACACATGGACGACAATCTGGTATGGGGGGAAACACTACAGGACCATGACCAGTGCTTAGAAGCAGTATTTAAAAAAATACAACAGGCGGGACTGACACTCAGTAAATCGAAATCAGAGTTTGGAAAACAAAAAATTACCTACCTAGGGCATACTATTGTCGAGGGAGAAATTAGACTCGACGACGAAAAAGTCAATGCGATTTCGATGATGCAAGCTCCCACTTGCCCAACGGAAGTCCAAAGGTTACTTGGAATGATAAATTTTATAGGTAAATATATAAAAAACAAGTCAATGATACTTGAACCCATCACAAGCCTTTTATCTAAAAAAAATGTCTTTCTTTGGGGACAAGCGCAAGAAAAAGCATTCAAAACAATAAAGGAACTACTCATATCACCACCTAATCTTAAAATGTATAATCCTGAGAAGGAAACCATAGTGTCGTGCGATGCTTCCAAGCTTGGATTAGGGGCTGCACTGATGCAGAGGTTTGATGGTGATCTACATCCGGTTTCATTTATCTCAAGAACATTGACGGACGCGGAAAAGAACTATGCTAATATAGAAAGAGAGGCTTTGGCGATTGCTTGGGCTTGTGAAAAATTAAAAAATTATCTAATAGGGAGGCACTTTACGGTACAAACCGACCATAAGCCATTACTTCAACTTCTGAAAACTAAAAATTTGGATGACCTTTCGCCCAGGTTACAGCGTATACGTATGAGGATGATGAGGTATGATTTCTCAATCACATACATTCCAGGGAAAAATCTTGTTGTTGCTGATCATCTATCCAGGACACCTATTAAAAACACATCAGATTCACAGGAACTAGAAGAGGAAATAGACGCATATATTCACGAAATATCTTTGAAAAGTATCTATACAAAAGATCAAAACATCACAGATGTTATAAAAATGCAGTCTGAAGATCCGGAATGTCAATTGCTAAAGAGTTTCCTCAAGAATCAGTGGCCAGATGGGAAAAAATTGACCTTGGAGATGAAGCCTTATTTCTCAGTGAAGGATGAGATTTCAGTTGTCGAGGGTTTGCTTTTACGGAGAAATAGGATGATAATACCGAAGAGTCTAAGAAGTATGATGCTTGCCAAGTTACATGAGGGACATTTGGGGATAACCAAAACAAGAATGCGAGCTCAAATGACCATGTGGTGGCCAGGGATCTCAAGGGATATAGAGGAAAAAATTAAACGTTGTCCAGGTTGTATTCAGCATTCCAAAAATAGGCATGAACCACTGATAGCACTTGATTTTCCAGATCATCCATGGCAAAAGGTTGGAATGGATTTATTCAAATTCAAAGAGAAATGGTATGTGGTTGTAATAGACTGTTTTTCTCGTTATATTGAAGTAGAAATGTTAAAGCGGATGCGTATGGTAGACATCATACAATTTTGTAAGAAAACATTTAGTCGTCACGGTATTCCTCAATTTGTTTACACTGATAGTGGTACACAATTTCAAAACTTGAGCTCTTCAGATTTTCGGAAGTTTGCAAAAGAGTGGTCATTCAAAATTGTTACCAGCAGTCCCCAGTATCATCAGGCAAACAGTGCTGCAGAGGCTGCAGTAAAAATAACAAAAAATCTGCTGAAAAAAAATTCAGACATCGAGCTGGCGTTGTTGATTTACAGAAATACACCGATTTCAAATGGTTTCACTCCAGCAGAATTGAGTTTTGGGAGAAAACTTCGAGACAATCTGCCTAATGTTAATCTGCAGGCGAAACCAAATCTACAAAGTCTAAAGAGTAGGGAAGCTGCATATAGGAGTAGGTACAAGGAAAACTATGATAAATCTCATGGCGTCAAAGAGCTTAGTGAATTGAAATCAGGAGATCTTGTATGGATAGTTGACCTGAGACGGCATGGGAAAATTATAAAAAAAAACACAGTGCAGATCATATGAAATTGAAACTAATAAACGTATTATAAGAAGAAACCGATTTCACCTTATTAAAGCTTCTTATTTAGATTCGTTACAGCCAAATTTTGATAACATTAATAAGATGTCAGATGCTGATCGAGGTGGAACTTCAAAACCAATCGAAGGTGATAATCTACAACCATCAAACCAGAAACGATGTACTGTAAAAAGAACTCCAAGAAGACTCTCAGGGGAAGCCTTGATAACAAGATCGGGAAAACAAGTATACAGATACATATGAAAAAAAAAAATTAGATTTTGTAAAATGTTAAGAAAAATTTTGAAATAAAAATATGAATAATAGATATTAAAAAAAAAAAAAAAAAAAAAAAGGGATTGTATAATTTTAAATCATTATAATATGAAGTATTTTGGATTAAATGTTAAATTCTTATTATATTAATTTTAAACATAATTGTTAAGTAAATATTACAGTTTAATTAAATATTAATATCTACAAGGGGATGTTGTATTGGCACCACTTGTATAAAATTGTTATGTCACTAATGACATTATTATGATAACCATGTGATATATATATTTGACATTACATTATAATAAAGTTCTTCTGATCTTATCCTTACAACAGAAAGGAAATTAGAAAAATTGTTCTTCAATTGAACTGTCTGCATATATTCAGTAGGATAGCAAAAGTTATGCATCACACAATTAGAAGTTTTTTTTTTTTAATAAAGAGAGTGGTCGATCATATCGAAGGATTTCGAGAAATCCAGGAATATCAAAACATTAAAGTTACCTTTATCTAAAATTTGTCGTTTATCTTCTAGGTAACTTTAATTCAGCCTACAACTTAGGGATACAACTGCAGACTTTTCCGAAAACTGGATCAACTCAAGTGTCAATAAATTAGAAGAACGGAGATACTCGGTCATTTCATTTTGCAATATTGTTTTGAAGACTTTGGATATGAAAAGTAAAACTACTAACAGTCTAAATGTATCACTTAAATTATTTTAAGGATCTAGTTAAATTTAACCTTTTTTTCATTGCTCCGGATATTTACTTGTGTTAAAGATGAATGTTATCAATGAGCAGTATCAACCTTGAAAAAGTTTGGATGCATCTCATCAAGTCATTTGACTTAATTTATGCAAGATTTTTTTTTTTTTTTTACATTTGGAAGAATGCTTGACGCACCATAAGGAGGAATGCATATCTCCCCGTGTGCTGGATTAGCCAAGGGATTTCAACATTATAACGGCAGTCCAGCTAAACCTCCAAAAGTGTCTTGACCATCACCCCCTCGGAACCATTTTCGTATTATTTCAAGGGTGGGTCCTGTTTTAGTACCCATTGTGGGCTCACGCTGTCTCGCGGAACTGCTCTTCCTCTCTTTTTTTTTCGTTGCAGCTCCAACACTCTTGCCACTTCTGTTTCGTGAGCTGCTTAGCTTCCTCGGAGGCCGTTTCCACTCACATTTCCGCCTTTTTGTCGTAGACGTTCTTCCTTTCCATCGCTAGGAGATCGATAGGGGTCACTCCAGCGACTACAAGGACGACTGGTTCCGACACCGTTCGGTAATAGCTGGCCACACGTAGAGCTCCGCGTCTTTGCACTGCCGCCTTCTGTTTCCGGTACTTCTCCTGCTTAAGTGCGTCCGCACAGATTTAGCTATCGTACAGAAGGATGCAATGTGTTGTCGCCATTAGTAACCTAGTAACTAGCCGTTGGCTTTGTGCCGAGTCTCAATCCCAAGTACTTCACCGTCACACTGCTTCTTATCACTTCGGACCCAATTTGGAAGTCGATTTGTGTGGGAATCCTCTTCCTCATCAGAAGAACTATCTCAGTTTTCTCCGTGGATAGGCTGAGCCCGTGCTTCTTCCATCCACGAGTTTGCTCGTCGCATGACCTGATTCAACTTTCCTTGCGCGTTAACGGTGTCTCGTGCCGTAATTACCACGGCGATTTCGTCAGCGTAACCCGCAAGAAAGACATCATCAGGCATCTTCATGCGAAGGATATCGTCGTAGGAGATGTTCCAGAGGTCTGGTTATAAGGTCGATCCCTGCGCTGCGCCAGATGTGACTTCCATCCTTCGCGGGCTTTTCTGGTCTCGTGAAGCAGCTCTCGATCCCTGAGATAGTCCTTCATCATCTGCAGGAGATACCTGAATGTGGAATCTTCGTTCGAGCGCATCCAGTATATCGCTCTATCTGGCCGGGTATTTTGTACGTCCATCGTTCCTAGCAAAACGATCTTCTTCGAGTAGTGGTTTCCTTGTTGGGCTATTTGGGTGACGTGCACTACTTTTTCTATTGCTCCAATCGTAGAACGGCTTCTCCGGAAACCGTACTGCCTCTCTGATAGATCACACCATGCTTGTACTGCCGCTGTGAGCCGTGGTTTCAATAGCTTTTCCAAGAGCTTCCCTGTGTTGTCAAGTATGCACAGGGGCCTGTATGCCGATGGAGAACCTGGGTCTCCTTTACCTTTGCTGATGATCACCAACCTTTTTTTTTCCAGCTCTTGGGCAAGATGCCTTCCTCGAGAATTTATACAAGATACCCTGTCCTCTAGCTCAGTCCTTATAAAAGTTTGTTTCCTATTTTGTGGTGCCATTGACTCTAGCGCGGTCATTCTCTCATAAGTGCGAGAGCATTTGAGTGTTTCCTTGAGAACTTGAGCTGTTCGTAATATTACGTTATATCAGTTGTTACCATCAGGTAACGAGTTTTTCAATAAGAACGGGTCGAAGTTGACAGCCTTTGGTTGCCATGTTGTCTTAACGGCTTATTTGACATGTTGCGTTTTAAGGCAAAGTCAACTCGTACTTCAAACGGTACTTCAAAGTATCATTAGATTAGACAAGAACATTGCTACTTTCCTTGAAAGAGTCCTAAAGAACCTGAATGAGTCGCCTCCTTGGCATGCATAAGAGCTCGGCCTTTCGCAGACTTCTTCTTCGCAGTTCTTTAAAGAAGACCCGAAGTTTGGCTGAAGAATAATTTTTAGTGACTAGACGTCTTTTTGGAAAAATGGCTATATGTTAGCAATTAAAATCTGTCTAAATAAATGGGACGATTCACACCAAGTTGACCAGCTCAGATGGCAATGCATCCACAAAAAGGTAAAAAGCTACTTTTTGGTGTGGTGGTTATGTGCTTCATAACGAATGCCACAATGGACATTCTGCATGAGTTATTCGAGAGTAGGGTCAACTTTCGTGTAGGTTACGAGAATTCGCTACAAAGATCGGGAGATTTACAACGTACAGGTATATGTCGATTCTCAAGCGCTGCAAGAAGTTTTTCAGGGTTGTACTTCCTCTTGCGAGGAATTGACAAATCCATTTGGAATCAGCAGTAAATTGTAAGTCCCCTGGTAACTCGCACACAGAAATGGTTGAGAGTTGTAAGTCACTAGGTTAAGGCTCTCTTCGAGTTGTTATAGCCCCTTTATTTTTTTTTTTTTTGGGTATACAAATAAGTCACAATAGAATGATGCCCTCAAAGTCAAATTAAACCAAGCCATGGCTCAAAATGAACCGGAAATATGCAGCAGAGTCAATAAAAATTGAATATCTCGGATCCGTGCCAACGTGCAAAACGGAACGGATATTTGGTCTTACATGCAAAGATGGCGAATGGAGGAGAAGATTCAATCATGAATTATACGAGCTGTACCAAGATGTGGATGTAGTCCAAAGAGCCAAAACACGCCGACTACACTGGCATGGTCACATCGAGCGAATGGACAACAACGCTCCAGCCAAGAAAATCTTCGAATACCAGCCCCCAGCTTCGAGAGGACCAGGAAGACCAAACCTGCGCTACAGGAACCAGGGCGGTTTCAGACGCAAGAGCGCTTGGTCTCAACGACTGGAGGGAGCTCGTGAGCGATCGAAACCGATGGAAGACCGCAATATCTCAGGCAGAGACCCTCCATGGATCGGGAGCCGGATAAGTAAGTAATTAAGTAAGTAGTATATTCCAAATATAATGATATACAAAGGCTTTTTCAAAAGAAAGAGAATTACGTTTATAATTTACACACAGCTAGTTTTGTGGCACATCTTGCAATTCAATTCAGCCAATCACGATTTAGTGACTTACAACTCTAAACTATTTCTAGGACTATGTTGACGGCAGGATTTGAGAGGACCTACAATTTAAGGTCTCACTTATTTTTCTCTTGGGTTTGGAATCAAATTTAATTCAATTCAAAATTTTTCAGTGAGTTAACCCCGAAATTCGGTTGAGCTTACGCTGAAAACCTAGGTCCGAAAACTACTCGTAAATACCTTAATTTGATGCGATTTGGAAATATGTAGTTGGTTTCTGCTCGTTCGAAATCTCATCAGCTAAGAAAACGCAACCCCTGCCCGAAAGTCGGTCTGCTATATCGATGCACACCTATTATCTGCAAATCTGACATGCAATCATTTTTATTACGCAAAGGTGTGACCCTAAGGAAAACGAAGGCCAAAAGATGAAACATATTCATATAGGTATTTTTTTTTTTTGGTTGTGCCATTCCGAAAGACAGATAGGCCATGATATAATATACAGGAGGTGGTGGACCTGAACTGAATGAGTGTGTATTAATACCTGGAGAGGATGGTGCATTAAAAATTTCGTATCCACCCATAGTTCATCTCTCGGAGGGATCGGATGCGTGTGCGATCGAAAGATTCTTCACTTCTGGCGTTCGAGGGTCATCATTTTTCAATGAAGACCTCCGTGGTAGTTGGATGTCGTCATTGACGTTATTGTTTCACACTTAAGAAGCATAACAGACCAAAGATGCCGATTATTTTTCATATACTTTGCAGGTATAAGTCGGTGTAGTTGTGTTGAATAACATTATAACACCTGCTGGGACTCGAATTAGTTCACAGGTAAATCTTGTTCTTGTGTTCTTCTTCTTCCCCGAGCCTGATATGGACCACATTACGAACGATGTTAATTAAGTCAACCAAAGGTATGTAAATGGGATTGTGGTCAATTTGTTGTACTAATACACGTGTAGGTAGGCAAAGGTACTATGTACCAAACTACATATTATGTTTTACAAATGGCATGACCTATTAAAAGATAGTTTCTCAAGTCCCTATACAAAAAGGTCGGGAGTATTTTTTGAAAAAAAAAAGAAAAAAACAAACGAGACAGACAAATGGAGAAATCAACGACAACGATTGTCCGGAGCCTGCCCTAGACAGCCCCGGATTGTGTATCTAATGAAAAAAATAACAAAGATTAACATCAATTTATTTTATTAAGACATAAATAGCGTTTCGTGCAGAAAGCATCGTAATTTGGCATTTACATGCACGCACCTCCTTCACCACTACAATATTTATACATCGATCACTGCAAGCGCTATAGCAATAATGTAACCACGTACCCAGAGGAGTCAAGCTAATGATGCCATTAAAACGTCGACGCAATGTAGTCTACAGTCTGGTTTAAAAATAATCGCACACTCAATGGACACTTACTTACATTTTGATCAAAAATATGCTATCACATCTGGAATGCAATCTGAATCTTTGAAGGTTGATGGTTCGATAGGTGAATTCGTTATTAAAATGCTGATTAAGCAGGTTCCTCAATTAAAAATTGGATACTTTTTTTTTTGTCAGAAAGGAACGACACAAGGTTTTGTCCTACCTCCACTTCCTTTTTTAGAGCTTAGTGGCAAATGTGCTGTTTAGATACTTGTAAGCCGAACTTGTCTAACCAACTTTCCCATATGCAAAATACTATTGCAGTATCAGATAAGTTTCCTCAAATCTCGAAAAAACTCTCAGAAATCGCTTTTCATTAAGCTTACAACCTAGGCAGATGGCTGGAACATAGGAGTAAATACAAAAAGATGTATCTTCTTCACCAGAAAATATAAAATTCTGTATAAAAACCCACTTATCCAAGTTATACCACTAATATTCTCATAAGAAGTAAAATATTTGGGTGCTATTTTACATGAAAAGTTTAGTTGGAAACTAAAAAGTCAACAATGCCACAGTGGTACTTTTATCCTGCACATTAAACATTGGCTACTTCGGTTATTAGATCAATTTTAACATACGGTATGGCAGTATGCTGAAGCGCACTTAATAAAGTTATAAATCTTCCTGAAAAAGTGAGCAAAGTTCAGCCTTCAGCTTTCCTGTGCACTATGGACGCAACCTTCTGCTTCACTGGACATTCTCTTAAATCTGACACTCTTCGATATATTCTGCAATCTAACGACTTTCAGCACAGCCATTGGTTTTGAAGCTTCTTCGCAGTGGATTAATGATGAGATTGACAATCTATCACTCTGAACTCATTCCGATTCCGATCACTGACAAGTAAACTTACTTTACTAGTTACTACCCCATTATTATGCCGGTCGTCCACTAGGCGATCAACGCACAAATTTCGAATTCAACGCATTCAACTCTAAGGCCATGCGCGCACATTCAATTTTGAGTTTCGCAATTGTTTGGTTGCTAAAAAGAAACATATGGGCTTATATGGGACACCGCGCACTTAGAGCAACTCGATTCGAGCAACTAAAAAGTTTGTGTTTTGACATACAAACTAAACGATTGCCTTCGCAACAGGTGAGCTGTTTCCTACAAGCGCAAGAGAGAAAAGAGTGTGAGCGTGAGTAAAGAGTTGCCAGTGCGCGGTTATCTTTCAACTGGTGATTAAACTATTTGATTTCGATCACAGTTGCCTGTGCGCGACTTGCCTAATGTACGGTGCCTTCAATTCTGTTCAACCAACGGGTTAGATCTAGTTGTTGGCCGTTGCTCAACGAATTGCGCTCGTGTTGCTCCTTGCAACATTTTCAAGATAATGTGTTGCACATTATTTGTTCAACGCGTTGATCAACTTTTTAATTTTCCTTGGGATTTCTTGACGTAATATTGTGTTGCGTTGCATTGGTTGCAGTGAAATGTGTCTACGTGGTTGAACTATTGCGTTGCCATGAACTTGCAGTTGTTGCAACTTGCAAACTGTAGTTTATTTTGGTTTTTCGTCATGGAAGATGATTAAAAAACAGAGTGGACCACGAAATTAATTTTGAAATTGATTTCAGCAATTGAGGAAAAGCCCAATATATTGAGCATTAACAGCCCCTCTTATAAAAATCGAGATG
Source organism: Philhelius festivus (assembly GCA_963931855.1). Classification (NCBI taxonomy): domain Eukaryota; kingdom Metazoa; phylum Arthropoda; class Insecta; order Diptera; family Syrphidae; genus Philhelius; species Philhelius festivus. The sequence goes on along the minus strand of CAWVOZ010000189.1, from coordinate 43,983 downwards.
CCAGGGAATTGGCTTGGTCTCAAATTTCCTCGAAAATGCAATTGCCTAATGTACCGAACTGAAGTCAAAATTATTTCAGGTTTGACGTTTGAGTTGGTTGTTTATCGTGGTGTACGAAGGTTTATCAACTCGTTCATCAACAGGTTGAGCAATCATATCAAAAACGCAGTTGATCAACTCGGAAAACTTTTTTTTCTGTCAAAATCGAACAAGTTTATCAACTAGTGTACGAGGTTATTCAACATTTGAGTAAGTTGGTCAACTAGGTGTACGGAGCTATTCAACACTGGAATACTGGAATAAGATTTAAGAGTTGATCAACTAGGTTTGAGAGGTTAATCAATATATGGTAAAGTTGGTCAATTATGTGTACGGGGCTCCAAACGCATTTTGTTCAACTTTAGTTGCTCAACGTAATTTAAGTTAGTTGCTGCACTAGTATAAGAGGTTGTAAATTCGTTTATCCAACGAAAGAGTTGAATAAAAAGTTGAACGAAGTTGGTTGAACTTGTCGCGTACATAGTGGACGACCGGCATTCGAATGTAAGAAAATCTTTCAAGCTACCATTCCTTCTATCTGACAGGGTGTCACAATCTTGGAAGACATTTAAATGACTTTTACACTGACACTACTGATCAAAAATGAACCACAGAGCTTACGGTGAGTTTAAGTTATACGTAAAGTCTTTCTTTATCATTGCAAGATGTTCCATGCAGAACTTTTGTTGATGAAATAAATCTTATCTTGGCTATGACTATCGATTTATTATCACGCATCTGTTTCTGCAAGCTCTATGCTACCGATCATATGTCTCTGGAATAAACCGCAATGGTTCAATATTAGCCTTTCGTTGTTCCCGGGTTATAGGTTGTAAAGCTGATATAATTGCCAAACGTGAAACAATACTACTAACGTATTTTATCATCTTCACTTTAATTTAGCTCAATTTGAGCGATAGAATAGTTGACTTTGAAAACAATGGTTAGTTGTTGTTATTTAACATATAACAGCAACTTAAAGACTCCCAGAAACAAGGTAGTGGTCACCGAGAGCCAGTTCACATCTCTTCTCCTTGAAAAAATCGTTGATAAATCGGTCGTCCAGAATGCACATTGTAGGGTCAGCTGTAAAGCGCCATCTTGTTCGGACACACCACGTTTTTGACGAAAATGGTTATCATCAATCGTTAGCGATCTTCGTTGATTGTGATGCCACTACCATCATCGTTTTCGAACAATTATAAAGTTTTAAAGCCGCATACCTAAAATTCATACAAAATATTGACTTTCTGTCTATTAAGTGTCACTTAATGGACCTCATATGGATTGGCATCTTCCGAAATCCAGGAATTTTACTTGTTTGCTTGTTTGTTCCGTTTGCTGAAACATGTGGTGTCCGAAATTTCCAAATGCTTCAGAAAATGTGATGTTTAAAATACAAAAAAATAGAAATAACCGAATTAACAACATGGCCGCCATGAAGTGTCCAAACATACCCGTATCTTTCATTTAATTGGTATATTTTGTTGGTGTGCTTAATGAATTTAGTCTGCACAGAAAATATAAGTCAGAAATGTTGAGGATTGCGTGTTCCAGGAGAAAAAGCCTTGCCCTAAGGTTTTCTACATTCTGCTACGGACCATAAGACTTTGCAGCAGCTCGTAGAACGGTAATAAGTAGCACTTGGTTTCCAAGGCTAAGGATCCATAAAAGCAAACTTTCTCTCTCAAGACTAAACTCACTGATGTGCAATGGCATATCACAGACTACAAAAAGAGGCTGGGTGCGACCCACACTGATAACTTCCCATTTGTGGTCTTGAAAACTTTATATTTAGTTTTTTTTCAAATAACCAAATTTTCAGCGAAACAAACTTTAGCTGTAAAATTCAAACAAACATTACTTTAAGATTGAAAAGCATTTTAATTATTTAAAGAGATTTGAAATTGAGATTGTTGATGATGATCGTGAGCAACAAAAATTTGTTAGATGTCACTTAGTTTAACCAAAATTGTCTCTTAGCACACTATGATTCAACTAGAACTTTCTTCGTTTTTTTCATTTCCTGAACAATTTTAGAAATGTCGCTTAATATACATTCTTACGGGAAGGTATCGATGTATAAAACAATATACCTTAGAAGGCACTATCGGTGTTCATTCCCAAGAAATTCGACTTGAAATACAATTTTAACTAGTTTTCACTAAAATTTTTAATAGTTTTTTTATTTAAAAAAAAACTATTAATTCAATATTTGTCAACATTTTACCAATTTTACAAAATTATACTATGTATAAAATAAACTAAATTAGAAGTCAATATCACTACTAGTTCTCGAGAAATTTGAGTCGAAAAACAATTTTGACCAATTTTCAATAGAATCTTATATAGTTTTTTATTTTTTGTAAAAAAACTGTAAACTTATTTTTTTTGAAATTTTCACCAGTTGTCAAATACATTATTTTTCGTAAAATAAAATTATTTTGAGTTTCAAATTATTTTCCGTTCTTAGAATTTCTGGGTTATGAAATTTTTTTTTTCAGTTTTTTTAATTTAAAAAAATAACGGTAAGTTCATTTTTTTTCCATATTCATATCAAATCTGTATGACCTTATAATGAGTACATTAAATTTTATTTGAAGTCAATAGCATTATTTTTTCGTGAGATATTTGAAACTAACCAACATTTTTACTTTTTTTTTAAACCGTTATAGTGAAAAAACGACTCACTGAATTTTAATAAACGCCCTTTCACCCTTTTTCGAAGTTATTATCTATTAAACAAAATTTATTTGAAGTCGATATCTTTACGCGTTCTTGAGATATCGACGACGAAAAATGGTACAAGAACGTACGGACGTACGAACGTACGAACGTACGAACGTACGAACGTACGAACGTACGTACACACACACACACAGACATCTCTCTAAAAATGATTGATATAGCCTCTAGGGACCTTGAAACGTCGAGAAATGTCAAAAATTCCAATTTGACAAATCGGACCGATTACAATAACTCCCTATGGGAAGTTAATAATCATTGGTACCAGTATCGCGATAACATAACAGATGCTGCCGAGAGTCACAATAAATATGTCGCAGTGCACTTAAGCCCTTAAATTATTAACTTAAATCAAAATTATTCATTCAAAAGTGTAGCCGAGAACACCGTTTGCTTCCGACGGACGTGACAAACCCAGAGAAGAAACCAGTGATATGATTATGAACCCTTTCAACTGAAAAAAGTTAAAAGATGCAGATGTCAATATGCTTCAGCATAAAACAATGACAGCGAATATCGAGAAAGTATAGAAAAGATGTGAAGAAGATCATGCGCAGAAAACGCCATAAACGCAACGAAATGCGCCAGAATACTATCTATAAAGCAAACTCCTCCCCGACGGGTTTCACCTTGTCGTGGTGGGGAGGCTTACGTCGGCGCTGGGACATAAGTCCCCGGGACATTAGTTCCTAATTTTTTTTTCGGGACTTATGTCCCACTTTAAAGAGTCATAAGTCCCGAATCGAATTTGGGACTTATGTCCCACCGTATACTGAGACATAAATCCCGAATTTTTTTGTTGAAAATGGGACATAAGTCCCAAATAAAACAAAAATAATTGTATACACATTATTTTGTTACATGTAAATATTCATGTACTAAGCATAAAACTTGCGATCCTTAAGGCTATAAGTTTATACATGTGTATATTGGGTATTTATGAATTCAAAGTATCTTTAAATCCATATTCTGTTAATGCAAAAGAAACTTTGAGTCCACCCAACCTCGCACCTACCCCAAATCCTATAGTGAGTCCAAGCAGGGGGGTTGCAGGGGGACAGCATGCTCCCCCATACATAGTTCACTGTCTATAAGCCATAAATATATACGTGGGGCATAAGTCCCGAAATTTTTTTCGGGACTTATGTCTCAGTACAATGGGACATAAGTCCCGAATAGAATTCTACTTCACTGGGACATAAGTCCCGAAAATTTTTTTCGGAACTTATGTCCCTGCGCAGCTTACGTCTATTCTCCAGCTAGCTGCTCTTCCAGCTAGAGATTTAGACAACTAAAAAAACCCAAGGGAGTAGTAGGTGTCAAAATGGGTGTGATCGTTGAATCTCCGGCTACTTACGTGGCTGGAGATTTTAAGGTATTCTCCAGGTTTGAAAGGGTGTCTAGGGTGTCAAGGGTGAAATTGGTAAGGTCTCCGGCTACGTGCGTTGCTGGAGACTTTTAAGGTTTTTCTGGGTTATAACGGAGTTAACTGGTGAGGTCTCCGGCTACTTACGTGGCTAGAGACTTTTAAGGTTATTTAAGGTGTAACAAGGGTAAGTCTCGGTTACTTGCGTAACTGGAGATCTTATTTGCAGTAGCAAATAATAGGAGGATCGTCGTCCTCGTTCTTTAGAACAAAGACTAGGAGTGTCTTTCCTAGTTTTCCGTAAGGTGAGCAAAAGACTAGGAGTGTCTTTCCTACTTCGTCGCATGGCGAATGAAGAAAGGAAGCACATTAGGTTGTTGGTTAATACCCCGGCCTACTTCTTGGTGCGTGTATCCTAAGGGTTGACAGGCCCAGGGTTTTGCAGGAGCCCATCTGTAAGTGACCTCGGTTGCGAAGCTCCACCGAAAGCTATATTCTGGTACCATTTGAGTCGGGGGTTGAGTTCTACCCTCGGCTCAAACCCTATCTATGAGGTAGGCCCCCTAGTGGGAGCATCATGGTGGCTTGGTTTATTCCGAATGCGGAGACACATGGTTTTCAAGATTCTTTTCTTGAATTCAAGAGGTGTTAGATAGACCTTGCCTCCAAAGCAAGAGGTCTGCATATGCTGCAACATATCACAACTTTGCGACCGAGATAGCTTGCTATGTCGGGGTTAATGGTCAGGACCCAATCTGACTCCAAATGGAGGTAGGCCTCCCGTGGGATTGAGCCATAATAGGCAGGTGCTCACGTTAAACCAAAAGACCATTTATAAAGCGAACATCCGTCTAAAACGTGTGCATAACTTTCATATCTATTACTCATTTGAACCCGTTTAAAAAAATGATGTTTCTCTTAAACAGCTTCGTAAAGTCTCCTGGTTTTTATTACTTTGTTGATTTTCCTGTTGGTTTACAAGCAGCAATTTTTAAAAGCAGAGGTAATATTTTGAAAGACCGGATGCACATAATGATCAATCAAGTGTTGGTGGAATGAAGCATGTCCGAGTTCTCAACCATTAACCACATACTATACTCAATCAAAAAGTCCATATCATGCAACAACGATGTGTATATGAGGGTCTTAAACCATTCAACAACCCTACGGTCGGTAAGATCGGGTGAAGCTTACAGCGGGACAGATCGGCTCTAGACCAAATCTTTGGATTGAATTTAAGAGGAGTCCTGGAGAAGAACAACAAATTTCAAGTCGAGACTCACCACCCTTTCATTGATTGTCCCGTATACGACAATACCCGAGCTCCAGATCACGTAAAAACTGGTCCAGCTATTACGTGTGAGGTGTGACATTGGGAAAAACTCCTTGAAAATTGCAACTTGGGAATAGCAGTTCCGTACTATTCCAGGTATGCAACGGGTGTTTGCGATATTTTGTGACTTCTTCAATTTCGGTCTAGGTGGATGGTGAACAAGGCAGGCTTTAACACCAAGGCCACCTTTTAAAAAAAGAGCAACTATGTAAATATAATCAGCCATTCTCAACGTTTAACTATTCATCCGACTAAGATTTATGATGCTGCCCCCGACCAGAGAACAGAATAGCCCCGCGTGATTTCTTGTCACTTTTGAAAGGATAAAACACGAACAATCTTGTCCTTTCTCTTTCTTTGAAAGCCCTTTGTGTGTTATATCCTTATTTTAAAACTTATATATTGCGCTTTTAATACAATCGTGAAGTGGTTATATTGAAAAGAGTATATCAACTCAGAATTTTGATCAGAAATCGTATCATAACCCTTAGGAGATACTGTACGCTGAATACATATACTTATTTGAAAAATACCCACATCAGGCATCGCATCATATAGCAGCACCCTGCTGCACAATTGAAATAGCATACAATCCTTTTAAAAGTTCTGCACTGAATTATGAATTTTTATGAAGGACACCAATTTTGCACTCGCATGCAGAAAGCCGAAGATGAAGTTTCAGCTGAAGGAATGCTGCTCGCATATGGCCGGCCGTCTTCAACTCGTGCAGTTCACTGGACACACATTCGACAAAAGATGAAAATGTTAATATCAACACGAATGAAATATGGCACAGCGGACTCATGCTCACGCAGTTGAGATTTTGGTACTGCATCATTTTCGACCATGACCAAGAGACGATGACCATATCACAGCAACCACAATCCACACCAGGAGAGTTGGTTTCTTGCGATCAGCGTGATGACCCGTGTGATTTCTATAAGCTATACATGCGCGCCCAAATATATCCCCAAGGAATGGAGGTCCGAAATCCGGTCGGAAATCACAACCGAAGAGAGGGAGAGCCACCCTCGCAAATTGTTCCAAAATATTTTCACTTAACATGTTATTAACAACTCTTGGCCAGTAATTCATTTTCTGGGGAGCATTTGTTATGCCTTAACATCACATCGGCCCTGACTCTGAGTTTTGCGATGAGAATAAGGTGTACGTGAAGTCTGAGGTCGGTCTCGGTCTCGGTACTGTTGTTGTTGGATTTTTATAATAATAATTTGCGCGTTCTAGATTTCTTGAAGTGGAATAAATTCGAATCGTGATGCAGATGACGGTGCCATTCTGCGGTGAATTGAGCGTCAAATGTCGCTTCGCTTTCAGTCATTGTCGGCCGTGGGACAGCTTTTGTTGGTTTGATGTGTGGTTTTGCTCTCTTGGGGGTGCTAGAACGTTTGTTACTGCTGACATTCAGTCGCGTTTCATGAAAATCACCATAATCAAATATGAGAGACTTGTAGGAGAATATTTTTGTGTTCAAATTAGTTTTAACATTTTTTTTTTCTTTTTTTTTGAGATTCAAAGGCAAAATATTTTGTTACCTAATGACTTAAATATTATTAAACTTGCATATGTCGCCTGCAGTAACCGAAGTTAATTGGAATTTGTGGTTTTAATTAAATAAACCTACACTAAGGAACACAATTTAAAAATAAAATAAAACGTTTTTATAAAAGTTCTGGTATTTTAATGGGTTTATTCAATGTGTCAAAAATTAACACATAGTGTGAAGAAATTACTAAAGTAGTCCACTTTTCACAATCTAATAATTGGGTCTTGCGAAATAGAATCAATGCATAAAATTAATTAATGGTTGTTCTAAAATTTATATGAATAAGATTTGGCTTCAAGCTTCCTGAAAGTCTAGGTTTTAACCAAACCTGTTTAATACTTAAGTATTATCGGACTAGGTATTGGTACTTGTACAAATACGGTACTTAAAAAAAGGTAATTACCAGTATTTTCAAGTATTTGAATACAAGTAACAAGTACTAAGGACTTAGTCTTTGAGCAGTACTTCAAGTAATTAAGGAGTTCTTCATGTATTTGAGTAGTTCTTTAAGTACTTGTGTAGTACTTAAAGTACTTCAACAAGTACTTGGCCAGTACTTTCGAGCTCATTAAGTAATTTTTGTTTCAAATTCAACGTCAATTTATAAATAAAATGTATTATTAATCAAAAGCAAGTGGTTCCTTAATCAACAGACCAGAAACTGTAAGTCCATTTGTTTTTATAGCAATCATAAGCGAGCGACTTGCCAGCAAATATTTTATTCCAGATTTTAAAACCCTTGACCCAGTTAACAGAGTTAAGCTTACCCAGAAGTTTCATTATTCAAAATTCAAACTGAAGTTAATCTAACCCTGAACGAGTGTTTAAGTGTGAAACTCATTCTGTTTCACAATGGAAAAAAGTCATTAGTAGAAAATACTTGTCGAGTACTTGGAAGTATTGCTCAAGTTCTTTGGTATTTAAATATCCAAAACTTCGTACTTGTGACGAAGCACTTAAAAAATACTGGTCCTTGGAATTTTCAAGTACCAGTATCAGAGTACAGAAATATAAGAACAAGCCCCGGTACTGGGTGTTGGTACTTGTACTAGAAATTTTTTAGCTCTTATTTTAACTATTTATAAGTAAGTCTTTAAGATTAATTTTTGTTATTGATATTTATTTTATTTTACCCTGACGATGCTAAAACCTAATACACCATGTAAGTCGTAATGTGCGTTTATGTGGTTATTTGAAACTTGAAAAAATATTTGACGGAGTACTAAAGCTATTATATTACTTATCTCATCAAAAACTTTTGTACGCCAGTCTAACGCTCTGTTTCCTCAATAAGGCCTTCTTTTTACTTGCGAATAAGTACATTATATACTATACTGTGTCCAACAAAAATTGTCAGTACAGGCCGTATGGGAGAGCTTTTTCTAAAGCAGTGGCGCCTGATGCACCCTCACTACAATGCGTTAGGAAAAATGCCACTAAAAAAAGAGCAAGCCACTAACTTTTCTTAAGGAATTGTTGTTGTAATTCTTTGCAAAAAGCTGTACACCCCAACATGACCGTCGTATCCCACTGGTGATGAGATACTGTCAAGTCAAGAGTGTCAAGTCAAGTGTCACTCAATACGATCGTGCGCTCTTTATCTACATCAAAACAGAGTTACCATTATCATTCTCAATTGCAAGCAAGGAGCTTTTTCAGTGGTTTTTATTAAGGAGCTTTTGGGATTTGAAGCTTTTGAGAACACATTTTAAGAAGATGAGTATGTTGAGTGTTGTCGTATTTTACCGCTTGGTGTTGTGGGAAAAGGTAAATTGAATATTGTTTTCAGTCGTTTTGAATCGGCAGACGGTAGCCCTACGCGTTTTTTACTCTCATTTTCGGCGATTTATAATATAAACTACGGAATCCCTGTGAGAGCTTTAAAAGGCGACACACTTATGCATGGCAATGCAACCAGAATGAGAGACAAACGTCCTATCTTCCCTGTACTGACAATTTTTGTTGGACAGAGTATATAGGGCAAGCTCTGCTTTTCAAAAAAACGAACTAGGGATTTTGATGAAAGTTGACATTACGATGATAGCGAAGACGAAAAAATGGATCTGGCAATTCCGTCTATCTGTCTGTGTCCGTACAATGAAAATATGTATGAAATAAAAAATTATTTCAATTTTTAGTGGAGTGATTGAATTTAATTTAATAGAAAGTTTAAGCGACCTCAACTCCAAAGTGCGTTTCGTCCAGGTACGACAGTATGGGCTAATCAGTTAGATGTTCTAAGACGCAATTATTTGTCGATGTTAACCGACTCTTATAAATTTCACGGCAATAATATACTGTGAATTTTGTATGTCTGTACCTCGATCTACAGCCTAAACTACTGGAGCTATTTTCTTCAAACTCGCTACTTAAGGGTCTTCGGTGATTCCCTAGAGTGAAAATTGAATTTTTTAGCCTCAAAACTAAAGGTCCCCCATACACCCGTAAAGCAAAATCTGATTTATCTGGAAACCAGCTCTAATGATTTTGATAATCAAATTTTGGTACAAAAAAATTGGAAAAAATGTTATTAGAGGTAGGTACTCGTATCTGTCACAGAACCGTTTTATTATTTTCGACATTCTCATTAACGGTCCTAACGATTTTAACCAAAAGTTTTATACAGGAGCTCCCTTAAGTGTAAAATAATATTGCATATATAAAGTATTCGAAAAAATATTTGTTGGGTTTTTGAAAAAAATTCAATTTTTTTTTTTGAAAAATCAATATCTTCAAAACGTGTGAAGGATTATTTTTTGAAATTATTTCCTAAAATCCATATTACTTAATACCTAAAATTAGCTCATAAAAAATTACTTTAATAATAAAACGATTTTTGAGCTTTGCTTGCATAAATTCATACTTTTCTGGAACATTTGAACATTTTTATCTCATCAAATCCATGTTTTATAAATATTTAATGTATTTTAAATTCCGAAGTACTTTTACATAAGAGCAAGTTCGTGCGATCTAGTCGTGCATTTTATTTACCTGTTGGTACTTCAAATTTCATATTGAAATGATTATTATTCAAAATAGGTTTATTGTTCAAAGTAGTTAACTGTTTCAACTACCCACTCTTTCTTGCTACTTAACTTCGTTCTGAAGTTTTTTTTTTCTAATAGACTCGATACTGACGACTTTGATATGGGGCCTATTTCTATTGTAGGCATTCTGTATAACAACACTGGATTCATGCACATTTTATAACTATATACATTCAGTAAAGACATAAATTCACATACAAAAACTTCTAATAGAACTGTAAAGTCGAACGATCTATTATATACTTAATGTTACAAATATATAATTTAAGTTTCACATATGTATGTATTTGTATTAGTTGTAACATTTGCCGCATAGCAACTCGAGGCCAATATAAAATTATTCATTCTTTTGCCAGACTTTGTCACTTGAAGGTCTTAGAATAAATCTAATCGAAAAGTTAACCTGCGTTTCATTAAATTTATATGTAGTGTTGTGAAATTTTGGCCGTCCTTACAGATCAGAAGTGAGATACAGGACACGTGAACTTAAAAATTTATATTGTAGTGTCAATATACAAAATTTGTGTTAAGATGGAGAGTACCATCACAGAAAGAGTGAAATTTTTTTTGGATACAGCAACTGTACAACAGCTTAAAGAAAAGCTAAATAACCTCAAATTAGTGACAACTGGTACGAAACAATCGCTATTACTACGTCTCCAACAAGCCTGGGATAACCTTCCACCTGGCGAACTGGACCAACATGTTCCCGAATTGGCTGAAGATGACGAATCATCTGGTTCAACGGGAATTGCAGACGATGATATTCAACATGGCACGTGCAATCTTGATCAAGAAATAGAAAACCTACGGCAGCAACTCCTTAAGAAACAAGAAATAGCTAGACTCAAAAAACAACTAGCTGATTTAACATCCATAGAAGAAGCCACCAAAACTAAAGTTCCCCATTTCCATTTCAAGGATATTGAAGAATCGATTCAACACTTTAGTGGCGACGACAATTTTTCCATTGAAAAATGGGTTAATCAGTTTGAAGAATCTGCCGAAGTCATGGAATGGGATTCTAGAATGCGTTTCATTTATGGTAAGCGTCTTCTCAGTGGAACGGCAACGCTCTTTTTAAGAACAATTTCCATAAAAAATTGGGAAGAACTTAAGTGTGCGCTGTTAAAAGAATTCTCCAAAAAAGTATCACGTGCAGATATACATAACCAACTCCGCAGCCGAAAGAAAAAACGTGATGAATCCTTTCAACAGTATATTTTTTCAATGCAAGAAATTGCTTCCTTTGCGGACGTAGAAGAGACTGACTTGTTGCAATACATTATTGATGGTATTCCCGATGCGCAAACAAACAAGATGATTCTCTATGGAGCCAATGATCTAGACGAGCTTAAAATTTTTATGAGAAAATATGAAAAAATTAAAACTCTAATGCCATCGTTGAGCAGTACATCATATCCAACGAGAGTTCGTCCATCGACGTCAGAACAAAAACCGGTTTTGCCAAACAACAACATAAGGTGTTTCAATTGCAATGCTAATGGTCATTACAGCACTAGTTGCCCGAAGCCACGACGACCGAGGGGTCCATGCTTCCAATGTGGAAGTCATCTACATCGCGCAGCAGACTGCCAAACAAAGCCAGCTGTTTGTACAATTGAAACAACTGGACATAATTTTCCCGATCAGCAGTATCAAATCGATGAACATCAGGTGGATTGCAGCCAGGTTATTTGCGTTTCTAATAATAACAAGTTTGAACATTACATTAGGTACTGCTTTAAACAAAATCAAGATTCAACATCGAGCTATTCTACATCTTTACTCACACTTTTGGATTCTGGCAGCCCGATAAGTTTTATACAACAGTGTTTTGTCCCAACCTTCTTGACAAAGCCCGTGCATGCAGCCGACAATAAATTCACCGGGATAAACAACAGTCCATTGGAGGTAATAGGTAGCGTAAGTTCACAAATTTATTTTGAAGATAATTCCGTTAGATTAAATTTAATTATTGTAAGTAATGAAAGCATGAAATATCCAGTTGTCTTAGGTAGAGATTGTTTTAAAAATAAATAATATGGAATTGACAAAAACTAGAAAAACAGTTGATGTAAATGTAGTTAACAAGCTGGTTCAAATAGATAATGACACACAAATCGGGTTAAATGATAATTTTGAAAATCAAATTCTAAACATCGATATCTCAGACGACGATACTAACGATAATTATCCAATACAAAATATAAATATAAATGAAAAATTACCATTCGAAATTAAACTTAGTGTAAAGAAAATGGTTTCGGAGGCTTGTTCAAAGAAGTCATTGAATTCTGAGACAGGTTTGCCAAACGAAGTCAAAATGGAAATTAAATTAAGCAAAGATGAGATTTTCTTCAGTACCCCTCGCAGACTTCCTTATGCACACAAGATAGAACTGAAAAAAATTCTTGATGATTTAATTCAACGAAATATTATTCGTGAAAGTAATTCACCATACTCTTCTCCAATCGTTCTTATCAAAAAAAAAAATAACGAGTTTCGTCTTTGCATAGACTATCGTGTCTTAAATAAGCATACCCTCAAAAACAATTATCCTTTGAACTTGATAGAAGATCTTATCGATAGACTAGAGAACAAAAAATATTTTACTATTTTAGACTTACGGAGCGGATTTTACCATGTCAGTGTAGCCAATGACAGTGTTAAATTTACATCGTTTGTGACACCTTTTGGCCAATATGAGTTTTTGAAAATGCCATTTGGTCTCAAAAACGCTCCCGCGGTTTTCCAAAAATTCATAAATGGTATTTTCAAAAAATTAATAGATCAAGGCATTGTCCTTATATATTTGGACGATCTTTTGATAGCAAGTGAAACCTTAGAACAACATTTAAAAAGTCTTGAGAAAGTGCTGCAATTAGTTTTCGAGCATCAGCTTGACCTACGCTTAGATAAATGCAAATTCGTTTTTGAAGAAATGACGTTCTTAGGATACACGGTGAGTTGTAGTGGTATACGTCCAAATTCCGAAAACTTACGTGCAGTAAGCGAGTTTCCTGTGCCACAGAGTGTTAAGAATGTTCAAAGTTTTATTGGGCTCTGTTCGTACTTTAGGAAATTTATTTTGAACTTTTCTCTAATAGCAAAACCTTTATACGATCTTTTGCGAAAGGATGCTGTTTTTGTTTTTGGGCCTGATCAACTTAAATGCTTTGAAGTTCTTAAATCTAAATTATTAGAGGCACCTATATTAGCAATCTATAGTCCACATAATGAAACCGAACTGCATTGCGATGCAAGTAGTATAGGTTTTGGTGCTATACTTTTGCAACGTCAAAAAGATGATAAATTTCACCCTTGTTCATATTTTTCAAAAAGAGCAACTGATGCAGAATCAAGATACCATAGTTTTGAGCTGGAGACCCTCTCAATCATCTATGCATTAAGAAGGTATAGAATTTATCTATCAGGAATTCAATTCAAAATTGTAACTGACTGTCAATCTCTTGCTCTTACTTTGAACAAACAGTTTTTGAATCCAAGAATATCACGATGGGCGCTAGAGCTTCAGGATTATGACTACTCAATCCAGCATAGATCTTCAGAGCGCATGTCACACGTAGACGCCTTAAGTAGATGCACAAACGTAATGGTAGTAGAAAATGATTCATTTGAGTTTGCGTTGGCTGCAGCCCAAAAACAAGATCCTACTTTATCTAAAATAATTTCCGATTTGGAAATTAAAGAAAGTAGTCATTTTGATTTAGTAAACGGTCTCGTTTATAAAAAGATGAATGGCGATATAAGGTTTTATGTCCCGATTCAAATGGAGCATCAGGTTATACAAAAACATCATGAATCTCTTTGTCACCTTGGGGTAGATAAATGCTATGAGTACCTTAATAAAACGTACTGGTTCCCAGACATGAAAGGAAAGATAAAAAAATATATTGCGAATTGTTTAAAATGTATATATTTTTCACCTAAATCCGGTAAAGTTGAGGGAACACTGCACAATATTCCAAAAGGGAAAGTCCCTTTTGACGTAATGCATGTTGATCACTGTGGTCCTCTATCGTCCACTCGAAAAGGTAAAAAGCACTTGTTCGTAGTAGTAGATGGTTTCACAAAATTTGTCAAGTTATACGCTGTCAACACTACAAAAACCTGCGAGGCTGTTGAATGTTTGAAATCATATTTTGCTGCATATAGTCGACCACTTATAATTGTGTCAGATCGTGGAACCTGCTTTACCTCTCAAGATTTTAATGATTTTTTGTTGAGTAGTAATATTCAACATATAAAAATTGCAACCTTGAGTCCACAGTCAAATGGACAGGTTGAAAGATTCAACCGTGTTCTCATACCGATGCTTTCTAAAGAATGTGAGGAAGAGTCAACCAGTAACTGGGCAGGGAGCTTGCTGAAAGTCGAATTTGCGTTAAATAACACTGTCAACAAAAGTACTGGATTTCAACCTAGTGTGCTAC